>CAUYQV010177509.1:0-22637 GCA_963574575.1 Galagoides demidoff
GTGGTCCCAGCTACTTGGGAGGCGGAGGCAGGAGACTCGCTTGAGCCCAGGAGTTGGAGGTTGCTATGAGCTGTGATGCCATGGCACTCTACCCAGGGGGATAGCTTGAGGCTCCGTCTCAAAAAAAAAAAAACAAAAAACCAGTTTTCTGCTTTTACCAACAAGATACAGTTCCTTTGGTGAAATTATAACATTAAAAAAAAAAAAGGTTGAGACTAAATTATTTTTAAGTCCAAGAGGTTTACAAAGTGAGAAAATAGTGAGCTTTCTACTTACTGGGGGAAACTGGTTAATCATTAGAGATAGTCAATTATTTACATTAGTTAGCTGTCACTGATAAGTCTGCCTGCCACTAATGAAAACCCAAACCTCTACCAGGAATGCATATCATCAAATTTTATGGTCTGTGGAAAGGGAAATACTGTAAGGAGAAACAGAATACACTAGTGAGAGTGGCAAGGTCAGGTTGAAAACCATGCCAGATAATTAATCCCCTAGAATTCACACCCTGATCAGAATTCACTGATTCAAATGGAACTAAATTTAGCTAAAGAAAATAGACTTGAGTGGCATTCAATAGATTTACTTCATGCTAACTCTGTAATAGTTATTAGATCACTTAATCATAATTGAATTGTAAGATACAGATCATTGAAATCAATGTATCCTGGATAAGAGTTAAATGAAAATATATAAATAGAAAAATTATAAATGGACTTAAGGTACAGAAACAATATGGCTTAACTTGAAAAATGTTAAATATTTCTGATAGAAGATTTAAAAAAAAATTTTACAAAGTCACTTAAAACATAGATTTGGGGTTATTTATAATATCATTTTTTAAAGGTAGGGATGCTGGATTTAGGGGAGAAAATATAAACAATCCTTTGAAACTGTCTTAAAATCTTTTTATTTCTTCTATATTTCCCCCCATCAAGAAATCCTTTTTATTTTTTCCTTAAAGGAAAGCCTCATATAATACTTCTTCAATCTGGATATTGCTTAATACTATGAAATAGTATAAAATATCTTACAATTGACATCAGGCTTACCCAAATTGACTATAAATTATGTCCCAGTGACTGAACTTTGCATGTACCTGAGGTTCAAATTTTAACTCTTAACTCTCGATGAAAGAATTTTTTTTCTTTTTCAGACTGAGTCTCACTTTGTCCCCATTGGTAACCAAGTGACATGCAACACAGCTCACAGCAACCTCAAACTCCTCGGCTCAAGTGATCCTCCTGCCTCAGCCTCCCAAGGAGCTGGGACTACAGGTGCTCGCCACAACACCTGATTATTTTTAGAGATGAGGTCTCACTCTAGCTCAGGCTGGTCTTTAAGTTCTGAGCTCAGGTAATCCACCTGCCTCAGCCTGATGAAAGAATCTTAAAATAATTTTATAGCTTAAATAATGCATTTTATTAAATGTCAATATTATACACATAATTATTATTCACATTATTACTATAATGAATGTAATATAGATGTATCCAGTACTGAATTTGCAAAATAGGCAAATCTGTGAAGGTAAGTTTCTTATTGCTATAAAATCACAGTTTCATGGTTGATTTGATGACAAAATTAGCATAATCTTGGGTGACGCCTGTAGCTCAAATGAGTAAGGTGCCGGCCCCATATGCAGGAGGTGGTGGGTTCAAACCCAGCCCTGGCCAAAAACTGCCAAAAAAAAAAAATAGCATAATCTCACAAGAGATACAAACAACACAGATACAGATGAAGGAAAAAGAGGAGAAAATAATTGTAAATCCTAACAAATATAGGTCACCTCACAGAACTTTTGAGTATAGAGTGGCTTACATGTTGTATACTTGCTACACACATATGTATACATGCTTCTGCACACACACGTGCACACTTTGGCTTATTTTGGATGAAAGTGGGCAAGTCAATTTCTTTGTTGTTAAGTTTTTCTAAAAAATAAAATATGAGCAGGACAAGTTTATTTTTGATGCCTGTACTCCTAGCACACTGGGAGGCTGAGGTAGGAGGATTGCTTGAGCCCAGGGGTTTGAGGTTACTGTGAGCGAGGCTGAGGCCCTGACACTCTAATGCAGGCAACAAAGTAAGACTGTGTCTAAAAAAATGAAAATTGCATCAAAGTGATGGGGGACCACATGGGGTCACGAACAACTGCAATAGGGAAGGGAGAAATAGGACAGGAGTCTCAGGGACTGGCCCTGGAAAACCTACACTACATAAGCTGTCATCTGTGCGGCCAATTTTAACACTGCTCCAATCAAACTGCTGAAACTAGTCCTATGAAAAGGAGTGAGGAGATTAATGCTGGTTTCAATTATAGATGTTCTAAATGTCACTACCACTAGTAGGTGGCACCTTTTTGATTACTAATCAAAATTAAAGCCCTTGAGAGGATTCTGAGTGGCCAAGCTCACCACTACATTTCTCTCAAAATCATCTACTTTAAAACATTATTCGTCAGGGTAACTTTTTTATCCTCTGGCTAGCAAACTCCTTAACCTGATTCTGTCTTCACCACACTTCAAATCTCTTATGCCTTTTCAGCGATGCCCATATAACTATGTCGACTTCTGTGTTACAAATGGAGTTCGGGAAGAAAACTGTCAGTTCTTCAGAGTTATATTTTGCTAGAGTCCTTTTGGTTTGGGAAATCCTCAGAAGAACGACACCAGGACTAGGCATCACAGTACCCGGCTAACACTGATCAAGTCAAAAGTTCACACACGTAATCTGTGAAAGGCCAACTTTAAAAGATAACAAAACAATAAGAGTTTTATAATGCTGGACTTTGAGAAATTTAGTTACAATACCTTATTTAACAGATGAGAAAACAAAGCCATACAAAGGTCAATGAAGATGAAAAAGATGATGAAAGAGAAAATGACAACAGAGAAGAACCTAATAGACGTATTAGTAGAAGCCAAGACTAGCTCTCCGGGCGTCCTCACCACAATATACTTCCTTTTCAGCCCTTCTCAAAGGAAACTTGGGGGAGGGGTTGGGGGGGACCAACATGGATTTACAAACCTGTGTGGGCCTCTGAAAGGCTTTTACCTCACTCTTGCTGAGGCAATCTGTGCTTTCATTTTTTCAACTCTAAAACTTCAAGATAGTATAAAACCAAGTCTTACCCAGTAGTAATCTTTGCTTATTACAGTTTTTAAAAGTCCAAAGGTGGTGACCTAGCTTACATCCAGAAGTAATCTTGGATGAAAAAAAGACAGACTGAACCAGAAGCAAGCATAGTCCAGGGTCAAGTTTAAAAGACAGGTAATGGTGGTAACCATGCTTCTCTGTGATCACACACTGAGGGTTAGAGACAGGTGTTTCTAGAGACAGACTAACAGGGGTCCTCACACTTTTTAAACAGGGGGCCAGTTCACTGTCCCTCAGACCGTTAGAGGGCCAGATTGCGGGCCCCGGGATGAGTTGGCTGCTAAGCAGGACAGGCAGCGGCGGCAAAAACACCTGGCGGTCTGGATAAATGTCCTTGGTGGGCCATAGTTTGAGTATGCCTGGATTAGGAAATATCCACAGGTCAACTGAGTCTAGGCCCTAAACCAGAGGGAAGCTTCAATCAAGGGAACAAACTGAGACCAACTTAGTTGCTCCAGAAAAGGAGTTGAGGTAGACAGGGATTATCCAAGTGACCCCATAAGCTTATCACTGTTACTCCTGGAAAAAAGACCCACTTTTCTCTCTGCCCTGGCCTCTGTTAATACAGACAGAAGCAAGTATCCTCATGAGGTCTCAAATATCACAGAGGTAGAGAGGGGCTAAGTAAACCTCATACTATGTGGCCTGGTAAAGAAAGCTTCCTCACGCTGATTATTTTCAGTGCTATTTTATTATTATAACTCAGTATGCTATTTCAGAGAGGTACAACATTACATATACTAATAGACAAAGAGAAATCCACATTAATTTCACAAAAGGCTGACTGTTCTTTGAATAGTATTTTTCTTTAAAGTTCAACAACTTTATAACGAAAATAGTTTTTCATTTTTAGGTCGGAGGTAAAACTGACAGAAACCTAAAAAGCAATGGCTCAGAGGCTTTTTGTGAGGATTAAATGAACAGTGTTCTTAGAGCCCTGTCCGGGAGACTAATCAGCATTATGGAAGCCATCACCACTGCTTTGGTTATTATGATGATGACTCTCTGAAAATCTGATGAAAACTACAATGACAAAGTATGTATTATATCTGGAAGAGCCTTAAAAATGAAAGCAGATTAAATATTACACCGTACTAATACATTCCCTCTACTGAATGAAGCCAGTCATATTTTTGGAAATACAGACAGCTGTATTCAGTATATCAAACTGCAAATACCATGGTAACCACTGTTCCTAAGCAATTGTAGAAATATGTGTGTGGTCCACTTTCTATATAATAAATGTAAGAGGAAAGTGAAGGGGAAAATAAAATGCTATGCGATAACCTAGATAAAAATCTAAAAAGAGATACATTTCTTAAAGATTACAACTACCTAGTCTATTACAGCAGGGAAGTACAACCTTAATATTAATCCCACATGTTTTAAACAGAGTAATTAAGTAAAATAAGAACAAATATATACCTGTTCATTTCAAAAGTATGTGGTAATAAATCAACTTACCCGCTTGTAAACTATGTTAGGTAATAATGATAAAACTGAGTAAAAGGTGAATAATGTAAAATATTTTTTAAAAATGAAGTCAGTCGTTAAAAAACTAACACTCTGGGTATCATATTTCACTTGCATAATACTAGATGGCAAAACCTTTCAATTTCTCAATATCTGAGTGTCTGCAGCAGAATGCAAAATGAGACCCAAACAAATGTTCAGTAAAGATTATTCCTGGCCGCGTTTTCAGCCACAACCCAATATTCTAAAGAAAATGATGGGCCGGGAATGGCGGCTCACACCCACCCGTCATCATGACACTCTGGGAAACAGAGGCGGGAGAATCACTTGATCTCAGGAGTTCAAGACCAAGCTGAGTAAGAGTGAGACCCTATCTCTACTAAAAATAGGAAAAAAAAATCAGCCAGGCCTTGTGTCAAGCGCCTGGAGTCCCAGTGATTCCAGAGGCTGAGCCAGAAGGTTAACTTGAGCCCATGAGTTTGTGGATGCTGTAAGTTAGGCTGACCCCAGGACACTCTAGACTGGGGCAACAGCTTGAGACTGTCTTTAAAAAAACAAACAACAACAACAACAACAAAAAAAAAAACAGAAGAAAGAAAGAAAAAGGAAAGGATATACCGAGATCCACTGAAGCCAGAAGAGCTGCTTGCTGTTTATATAGCAGCAAAGCCACACCCAATGTGCCAAGTGAAAAATTCTCCAAAAATTGTGTGGATTCTACAGGTTAAGATTGCCCACAACTTCTTTTTAACACTTTATCAAATGTAAAATAGGCTTAAGAGAATAATTTGTCAATAACATCAGGACATTGGTCCCCCACTGACTTTATTAAATGTGTTCCTCAGATGTGGTGTGGTCTGCAGATATGGTACAGAAACTGGGCTTCTGAACACAGTTTATCCCAGAACTCTAAGTAGCTTTCAAATTTATGCCAATGTCATTGCATTTCTGACTTCCTGCTTTACAAATGACAATCTTATTATAAATAACTATGTATCCGCACATTTTATATGGTAATGCATGTAATATGGCTCATGTGAATAACAGCATGAGGTTATTATTATCTATCTTATTTCACAAGTCATATTTCAAATCCTTAGGCAGCATCATACTCACAAAATGTTCAAAAAGTATCCCCCTCAAACTGCCAGAGATTTTTCTAATAGCAAGTTTTCTTTTCGGAATGAACATTTTCATGCAAGACAACATCTTCACTGTTAGAGGGAAAGTGACATTGGCTTGAAATCACAGGAAATAGACTACAGAGCAATTTAGGGACTTGAAGAGGACACTATAGCAGTGACAGTGAAATATTCATTTTTTTTAACATTTATTCTTTAGATTGAGAAAATAATTTTAGATGCAGAAATAGTCCCAAAAAAGGTTATTTCACTAACGGGGCTATTTTTTTAATCTTCTTTTGAAATGGTATAATCAGAGGTCAAAATTAACTCAGAAAATCGAGAGCCTTTGAATTGAATACATGTATTCTCAGTATAAGCTCCAAAATCATTATCCAAATGCCTTAAATTGTCAGTATTGAGAAACATCTTAGAGCAATGAGGCAAATAATCAAATGGAGACAGTCAAAGTCTCCACTACTATAAAGTAGTACAGTTGACCAAGTCCTCTCCAAGCTGTAGACAGACTGACTTCTCAGTAAACCTTGACTCAAGCAAACACAGTATCAGTGGCTACTTTAAAAAACACCAAAATGATGGAAAAGCTCAAAATGAATAAAACTGCTAATTATAAATAACTTTGCCATGTATTAAAATATTTTTTTGTCTCTTCACCCACATGAAATAAGCATTTTCTATTTCTAATATGATTTAACTATTTCTATTATTTTCTTTTGGTTTATTAAAGGATGCTTAGGGGGGAAGGAACAGAAAAATCAGAATGCTGTACTTCTGTTAAACAGCGCACCCTTGTGGTTTATGTTGCATCCTAAACAAAAAAAAATTATAGGATAAAACTTTATCCAAAATTTCTTCATGTAACTAGAACTGATTTGGTTATAATTTTTTCCTTCCAGTTTTATTTTTTCTGACATGTTGGTACTTTTAATCACAAAAGATAGTGACTTTCTAAAATTTCAAATTCAAAATTAGATTGTTAAAATGGATGTATTTTTAGTAATAGTGACTGTTTGAATTTAAATTTAAAACAAGCAATAAAATAAAATTCACCTATAAATTTACATTATGTAGCTGCATTCCTGAATTTCTAAATCTGTTGTTCTAAACAATTTCAAAGGTCACATACATTTATATGCATTATGTAATATGTAGCATGTTTTAGTTATTGATATTCAACTTTTCGACATAACCTTATCAAAATTCTGACTTTTCTGTAAAATCTTAAGAAAAAATATATCTAAAATTATATGGTTTTAAAACTACAGAAGGAAATATAAACAATATTTAAGTTACCCAGGAACTTCTGAAAATTAACCAGATATACAAATGAAATACAAAAATTTTATGATATAAATATGACAGACATTATCCTTATATATTACATAAAACTGTGGTTAATAGTTACTTATCAATTCCCTTGAATACCTACTATGTTACAGAATTTTGTTGGAGAACACAATTCCTGTCCTCTGAGGAGAAGAAAAACACAAAAATGAAATAATGATACAAAGTTTAAATAATAATATAACCCTAATATCTATCTTTAGAGGATGAGGCAAGTAAATCATGTTAAATCCATCAACATAATATTATGCAATCATTAAAAAGGGGAATCCTTTTATACAGTGATAAGGATATCCAAATTAAATCATTTCGCTCCAAAAAGTGAGATATTACAATATATATAGCATATGAACACCTGGCAAAAAAATAACATGTGGCATGAATATTGGCTTATACATGCATCTATTATCTCTGGAAAGACGTAGGTGGGATCATTCCATTCTGAAAAGGTAGGAAGCAAGATTTTACATTAGCCACAGTGAATCAAATCTTCTGGTTTTAGTTAGAAGCATCCTAAAAATGATGAGGAATTAACTTGTAAAAATGTGATTAGTTTGTAAAGTAACTTGAGGGCCCCCAAAAATCACAGACAGCTCTCCAAAGTTTCTGAACTGGGAAGTGATAATTAAAAAAATATAAATGTCACAATAACAGCAACTGCCCTAGATTTCTCCAGGAATAACGCAGCCTAGGGAATGGAAGACATTATGAAGAAAGACTGAATGAAGTATGCGTCTCTAATTAAAAGTGAGAAAAAAGGGACATCAAAGATAATTCCGAGCTGTTTAGTCTGGGAAAGAAGAAAAAACCAGTTTGGTCTTAAAATCTGCTGTAGTCCAGGTAGTGATGAGGCACTAGGCGATTCAAACTGGGACCGGAAGAATACTGGTATGAAAAACACAAAGTTGATGTATCCGTGTCCTAGGGCTGCCTCCAATGACTGGGTGGCTTAAAACAACAGAAATTTACTCTTCCACATTTTGTGAAGGCCACAAGTCAAGGTGTCGGCAGGACCATCCTCCTTTTGAAAATATTAGGGGAAAATCATCTCTTCCCATCTTTTTGTGGCTCCTGGCATTCCCCAGCTATGGCATCCTGAGGTCAATCTCAGATTTATCTTCTGCATCACTGTGCCCGTGTGCGTCTTCTCTCTTGATCTCATCATCTCACCTTTAGATCCTTACCTTCATTACATCCGAAAAACTATTTCTAAACAAGGTCACACTCACAGGTTTGATGGGTGAGGGCAAGGACGCATCTTCTAGGGCAAGGGACGCTATTCAAACCACTACAGTTGAGAACCATTAGCCCATGGACTCAAAAAAGAATAGATGTCTTTGAAAGAGTGCAGTAAATACAGGCTGAGAGCCAAGGATTCAGTATCTTCAGATCTAGAAAACAGGTAAAGGAGGGAGTGGCAAAGGAAAAAAGAATAAAACACGAAGAAGGTAGAGATATAAGAAAAGTACTAAGACCAAGGAAAAAGGAAAATCAAGACCCAGGAGTGATTATTCACATCGACATGGCCACGAAGTTAAGGAAATGAAGTCTGGGCTGCAGCGGAAGGGATGAACTCATGTGTGTGCATGCACACACACATGCATACAAACAGACCCATGGCTAAACCATTCAGAATTTTTGTAATGAATAAATAAAAAATGCTTCTTCATCTTCTCTAGGGAAAAACAAATAATTCTTCATCCTACTGAACAATACATCAAAGAGCTAACCAGATGTCAAGATCAAAAGAAAAAAATAATTAGAAAATTGTATAAAGATGTGTGGTTTGCCAAAGGCAACATACTTTTATAAAAGATTACTTAACATGGGGGCACCCAGTGGTCATAGAGCAGAGGGTGAGAAATCAAAAGAAATAGCTTTGATGAGGTCACTGGTAGCACAGCCCAGAATTTTAAGAAATAGACTATTAGAAAGACAACATAGACCCCCTGAGGATCCAGGCACAAAGGAAGTTTGCTGGAATAGATTGGATGGGGACAGCTGGCAGAAAGACTCGTGAGAGGGGGCTAAGATTAATTTCTATATTAAAAAAAGGATAGACTGTCATAGCTACTTGGGAGTATAATAATTTACACTCTTAAGAGGTAGTTTTATGGTAATTAAAAATATAAAACAATCCTGAAAATGCCACTTTTTATTATGAAGAAAGTAAAGGAGCTCCAAGTACAAAATGAAGTCTTAGGAATCCAGAATTGCCCCGCTTACTTCACTAAGTTTCAATCTATTTCTTGTTCTTGCCACATTCCTGTATCTCTGAACAGGGTTTTTTCACATAACAGCTGCACGCCCATACACCTAGTAAGACTGACTTTAAGCATCACCTGTTCTGTGAAGCTTCGCCCAACCACCAAACAGTTACTCTGGAAAACTTTGGCAGTAAATGAGTCTTTCATGTGAAACAAACCTTAATAAGACAGCTTAATTGATGATTTCCAAATAACTACTGAGATTAAGTATTTCTAAAACTCATTTCTATGTAGTTTTTGAGTTGCTATTTACTTTCTAAAGATACATGATCATTTATAAACTAAATTTAAAACTACGGTTTTGTTGTTGTTGTTCAAGTTCATTTATAAACTAAATTCAAAACGATGATTTTTTTTTTGTTCAAGTTAAGGAAGTATGTGGGCTGGGTGTGGTGGCTCAAGCCTGTAATCTGAGCGCTCTGAGAGTGCAAGGCCAGTGGATTGCGTGAGCTCAGTAGTCTGAGAGGAGCTTGAGCAGGAGTGAGACCTTGTTTCTACCAAGCATAGAAAAATTAGCTGGGCATGGTGGTGCACACCTGTAGTCGCACCTACTCTGGAGGCTGAGGCAAAGAGGATTGCTTGAGCCCAAGGGCTTAAGGTTGCTGTAAGCTATGATGATGCCACTGCACTCTACCAAAAAAAAAGTTATGGAGGCACAGAAGTGTTCATTAGGTGCTTAGGAGGAGTTAATTTACCTGAGCATTGAATTTACTAAGCTTCCAAGGCAGGGGTGGGGAGGGAAATCCTTTAACTTGACACAGGAATGGTTCAGTTTCTCAAATACCTCAAAATAAATTTTGCTCTCAAAGTTACTTAAAACATACTGCCCAATAAACAAACAACAAAATATATGGTTTATGTTGAATCACATTTACCTAAAAATTCATTTATATTTCAAATAAAGCAAGGCATATTCAGATGGTTTAATCTTGAGAAGTGATATGCAAATGGATCCCTGCAAAATTGCATACTTGGGAAAAATTTGGGATTAAAGGTTAGTAGTAAGAAATTTTGATGAAAAGGTACACCTAGAACAGTGCTTTGAAGATAGGCATTTGTAAAGTTAACTGGAATGCATTTTAAAAAGGCTAATTTTATATTCTTGCTACAGAATGTCTATGGACCAGGTAGAAATCAGGATTTTTTTTTTTTTTTTTTGAGACAGAGTCTCACTTTGTCACCCTTGGTAGAGTGCTGTGGTATCATAGCCCCCAGCGATCTCAAACTCTTGGGCTCAAGCATCTCTCACCTCAGCCTCCCAAGAAGTTGGACCTATATGTGCCCCCACAATGCCTGGCTACTTTTTGAGACAAGGTCTCGCTCTGGCTCAGGCTGGTCTTGAACCTGTGAGCTCAGGCAATCCACCTGCCTTGTCCTCCCAAGTGCTAGAATTATAGGCATGAGCCACCATGCCTGGCCTAGAAATCAGGATTTCGGTCAAGGAGATACATGTAGTTAGCAACTCAAGAACACAATACAAAGACTGTGTTGGTGTTTTTTAAGAAGAAAACTATTAAAAACAAGCAGCATAGTTCACTTCTAACGTGTACATTAAGCAAGTGCCCATGGTCAGGGCTTAGCAAATCAAGACATTGGATTTATGGATAATTATTTGCTTGAATATGAAAGCTACTTCAAATTGACATTTTTTTATTGCATCACATGCATTGCATAAGTGTATATGTATAGAAAGAGGACCTCCCCAATACCAACTTATTAATAACTAATTCATTGTATTACATATAACTAATTCACCTTATTACATATTAGTAACTGTAGCTAATTACTGTCATTAGGACTATTTCTTAGTAGCTTATGTGGAAAAGACAAGTTAGGTAACAGGAAAACTAGTTGGCCTTCATTTAGGTAGACAGAATGAAGGTAGATCTAGTATTCTGTAGGACAGCAGGTAACAATAATTTATTGTATCTTTTCAAGTAACTGAAAGAGTGGAATTGGAATGTTGCTACCACACAGGAATGATACACATAAGGTACTGGCACCCCAGTTACACTGACTTGGTCATTATGTGTTGTACGCCTGCATCGTAACATCAGAGGAACCCCCAAATACATACCACTGTTACGTATCCACTATAACTAGAAAGGAAATAAAACTTTGACAACAAAAACGAAAAGAGCAAAACTACGCACCTTATCTGTTTCATCCACACTCATGGATTTCACTACACAAGAAGCTGGCCTTTCCTGGGCGTGTGCAAGGTCCTGGGGGATGCTCTGAGATGCTGGCATCGGGGGCAACGGAGCCCGCCTCTTCTTGGGTGCATCTGACGGTAAGGTGTTTGAAACATATGGTTTCGAAACGGTATTGGACCTCATAAAAGTCGGGCGGTGCTTATTTATTAGCGGGGTTGCAGGAGCACTTGCCGTCTAATAAAGAATTAAAGGTAAAATCTGTATGTAATTCCCAGATAAAAAGCACTTGTAATTAAAACAATCTGAAGAATCTCATAAAACGTTACATGCTTACTTGCTCCCGCTTTTTCTTACTGCGTTGAAAAAAGCTGAAAAATCCTTTGTTTTCCTTGTCCTTCATAATGTCTAGGTTTTGAGATATTTGGCAGGATTCTAAAATAGAAGAAAAGCATCTTACTTTTTTACCTTGGATTGAATGTTCACTTGCAAGATTTTCCTCTTTTGCTTTTCCTTTAAAAATGTATCTAATAATAAAAGTTCCTAATTATAGTCTACAAACCAGGAACTCTGCTAAGTACCTTAGAGCCTATTAAATTCTCAAAGCAACAAGAAAATATTATTCTTATTTCACAGCAGAGGAAACTGAAGCTCAAAGAAATGAAGAGAAATAATCAGGGCCAATGATCGGGAAATAACAGAGCTGGGACATACGCTCCAGGCTCGGAGTCATCGTCTGTGTTCTATACATAATAACCAATATCTGAGAAGTAAAAGGTACACTCCGAATTAAATGAATATGAAGTTTCTCTCATACAGTTTGTCCCTTGTTTGATTATAATTTTTAAAGCTAAATTACCATGGAATATTCTGTTCTCCTTATAATTACTTAGTACTTCATTAAATGTTTCATAATAGTTATTTCTTTAATCTGGTGGGTCTCAATTGGGTGCTGTTTTGCCCTCTAAAGGGCACTGGCTAATTTCTGGGGATAATTTTGGTTGTCACAACTGGAAGGGGGCTTAGGAGAAAGTGCCATTGGTATTTGCTGTGCAGAGGGCAATGATGAGGCTAAACTCAGTGCAAATGCCAGGCAGCCCCAACAGCAAAGAATCACCCGACCTCAGATGTTAACAGTGCAAAAATCAGGATACCCTACTTTAACTAGAAGGGCAAACATCACACCTTAAGGTTGTTTATGTAATTCTTCTTTAAAATTTTCCAAAAGGAATTTCTTAGGACTCAATTAACAGGTCTTACAAACAGTGACAAAACCAGTAGCACTGAGCCACTCTGGCCCAGTCTATCTCTAAATTCCATCTTCCATTAAAAGGAACCATGATTTCTTGAGAATGGTTGATCTTTTGATGATAGAAATACATGTAAGTTTGGAATATCTTGTCACACCAGAAAGGAAGGTATTACATCAAACTCTACTAGAGTCATGTCAAAAAGTACTCATGAACCTGAGATGGTTTCTACTGGCAAAAAATCACGCCAGTTTGGGCATTGTAAGAGTAACTAACTTGAAACATAACACATTTGTTCAATGCTATACATTCATAATGATCCTGAAAAAATAATTCATCCTCATTGTCCGCCTTCATGCAATGCTAGAGAATGGGCCTGTTATCTTAAAATCTGGTGAAAACAAAAGAATCCAATTTTATTCCGCCCTTCTAACTGAATTCTACCTTCATAGTCAAATAGCTGACACAGGAATGTTTACTTTTTTAGAGGTATCTGAGCTGATCATTAAAGAAATATTTGTTATAGATTATCACCATTTTTCAACACCTCAGTAAGAAGCAGGCAATGATCATAGATGGCTAACATCAGACAAATAACTTGTCATCACGTGTTTGCTAAAGTCAGCATGCAATGTCCCGTGAAGTGTTCTTGCCAAAAGTATCTCACCAAAATCTTAGGCAATCTCTAGATTGAACCATAAATTTGTAGGAAATAGAGGGGATGAAGAAACATTAAATGACACAACAGGATATAATCAACAAAATTCTGAATGTAGAAAACTCCATAAGACAGAGTCCCTGGATTCTTCAACTAAAGAATAGCAAATTGAAAAAGTAATTAAAGACATAATGACAAGGAGTAGGGATCTATAAAATTCAAAACCTTTCTTCTACGAAACATATGGGTTTTATTGTAAATCACAATATACTTTTAATGACATTTAAAACAAAGTACTATGTATTGAAACTTGTAAGATAGAGCTAAACCTTGAGGGTAAATGTTCAGTCTTAGATGCTTTATCTGAAATTTTTAAAATGAAAAAGACATAAACTATGGCATAGAATGGGCTACTTCAGAAAAGCAAAGCCAGTTAACACCAATAAGCACATTAATGCAATTTCCTCATTAACATATGGAAGGAAAATTGTATTTTACCAAAACTTTTAAATACGATGATTCAAAAATTAAGTAAGTGAGATGCATTTGGCACAATGAGCTTGACAATGCCAACAGCTCACATTAACAAACATGTGGATAATGCTTTCCGGTTTGCCTCATTTATTTCTCAGAACAACCCTGGGAGGGAGGTATCGTAAGTTATCAGTTCCAGCCCTTTTACTCATTAGCCCTGACGATGTAAGGAACTGAGTGACTGGAGAGTTCTAGTAACTTGCTCAAAGACTGGCATTAAAAGGCAGAACCACAAAAAAAAAACTCATATCCATTTAAAGATGATTTATAAAATCTATACTTTTTTTCCTAGAAATGTCATTATTTCACTTTAATAGACTTCACCACTTACAGAATATAGATCTACAATTAAATTTAGTTAGAATAATAGATGAAAAGCTCACATGGTCACACAATGCAATAGATATAACCAGAATGTGTCACATCGTTATCTTGGGAGAGCAACTTCTAGACAACGGTGGATCCTTCATACTAGTTATCATCTAAGTCTTCACTTACAAGTCTGTGTCAGGGATACAGCCAGTCAGAGTTAAACATGGAGAGCAGGGAAGCCTTGAGCTTACTTAGAAAAGCAGCTCAAAGACCACAGTTTCCTGTTTCTAGAAGAGGAGCTATGAGTAACTGCACACCAAGTTCCAAGCCTTTTGATAATATTAGACAGGATAAGGAGGAAGGCACTTACAGAATTTGGACTGACCTGTAAATATGGACACTGGAAAGGCATTTTTGTCATTTTACTATTCTAATCTCTTAAGGTTCTGCCACAACATTTAATACCCTGAATAAACCACACGCTTCCATGGCTAGAAGGAATATTAGAGATCAGTACATTTAACACCCTCAAAATGAGGCCTAAAAGATTATGACATTTTCTTAGGGTTATGTATGTACAGAAGAGAAAAGCACAAGTAACAAAATATTGATTCCGGAAAGAGCTGCAGAGACCACTTTTTTCAATCTATTACTACTATTCGGGAAGTGGAAGCTAAAAATACAGACAGCTATAGCTATTTCCTCTATCAACTCATTAAATTAGCTTGATAGCTAATATAGTGTCAGAATTTTTAAAAGTCTATCTTTTGATTCTTAGGCAGTTTAAGATCAGAAGAATTTTCCACTTAAGATCAGAAGAATTTTCGATGCCTATGACTAGGCTAGTCTTCCTGATAGCCACCAACGATAGTCACACTATTATTTATACGGGCCTAATTCTTAGAATTGAGAGTATCAGTGTGCTTTGGGAAAGCTGTGATAAAGAAAGAAAATTCCAATAACACATAATGTGTACAATTTGTTAAGGTTTTCTTTCTTTTTTTTTTTCTCGGGGGCAGGATATGTGGTGATTATTGCAGTTATTATTTGAACATATCTTTTTTAATAGGAAAAAAAAGATTTCCAGAATTTATTATCATTAAAAATTTTTAATAAAGTTTTTCTCTATGAAAGTAATACATCCTCTCATAACATTCTGTAATATAAAGAGAAGAAATATGACAACAGTAACCCACACATAACCCTACCACCCAAAGGTAAACCACTATTAAAATTTTTATGTATTTCCTTTCCTGAAATTTCATGTAAAAGGATTTTTTTGCACATTGTATTAAACACATTTGTATCATTTGCATGCTAATTTTAGCATGAGCATTGTCCACGTTATTACAAAATATTCACAATTTAAAGCCTGCAAAATTTCAAGTGATGAATATAATATTATTATGATTATGAATTATGTTCAGTGGAAATAACCAAAGATCCTTCTGGTGTGTCATCCAACGATTAGTATTTGTACCCAACAAAGATCCTAGCAATCATTTTTTCTTGTGTGAGAGTAAGAAAGACGTTTTCTCACACCATTAGGATGATATTACTTTTAAACATTTATTGAAATGAAATTATAATTAAATTCAGAAAGCAAGGGGCAGGGAGATCTTTACTGTTTTTTTAAGAAAAAAAAACTAAGATTTTCTAAGTTAAAATTTTGTACAGAATGCACACATTAGTCATGTTAAGAAAACAGGTGAAATTAGAAGCTTATTTTCAATTTACCCAATTTCATGTTACAATTTGTTTCTACTGATTCATGGGTCTTACCTTGTAAAGATGACTTACTGAAGGCAGTAACAGAAGTGGCTACAGAAGGAGGGGGCATAAAAGAGGGTAAATTGACTGCAAAGATGATGTTTATTCAAGTATAAAACATCACTGAGTTGAAAAAGTAGTCTATGGATTACATCAAGCCACACCCTCACGATCAAGTTTGATGTTCTCTGTGCACAGAGTATGTAAATAATTGTCTCCTTCACTAAACTTATATTTATCCTAGATTCATGGTGAATAAATATAAGCTTGCATTCATCTATCAGATACCATACCAATCAATATATATAAGATCTCAACATTTTAATACATTACATAATTTCTATAGATTAACACCGTAAGCTATTTCAAAAACTTATGCAACTTGGTGCCCATAGCACAGTGGTTATGATGCCAGCCACATACACTGAGGGTGGTGGGTTTGAACCCAGCCCAGGCCAGCTAAATGACGAAGACAACAAAAACGACAAAGTAACAAAAAATAGCTGGGCATTGTGGCGGGCGCCTGTAGTCCCACCTGGTTGGGAGGCTGAGGCAAGAGAATCATTTAAGCCCAATAGCTTGAGGTTGCTGTGAGCTGTGACACCATGGCATTCTACTGAGGGTGACATAGTGAGTGAGACTCTGTCTCAAAAAAAAAGAAAAAAAAGCATGGAATTAGATTGATTCACTTTATAAGCTAGCTTTTTTGAGTGCTGACCTTAAAAAAAATTGGTAAGAAATTTGCAAATTTGATAATTAAGACTCAAACAAAACCATAGTAAGACTACATAGGCTCACGCTTGATTAGAATAAATTTACATGTAAATTTTTATTTTCTATTTAAGTCTCAAATCCATAAAGAACTGAGTTAAATTCTAGCAAAAAAAAATCCATAAGTTGATAGACAAACATAAAATGCAGATGACAGCTGAAAAGATCAGTTTTCATTCCAATTTCAATAACAGAATTTATTTATTTACATTTAATTTTCTCTTCTTGTTCCTGATCCCATGTAATTGCTTCTCTCTCTAGGAATCACTAACTTGCTATTATGAACTTGAGAACACCCATATACAAACATGATGCACACACACACATAAATACACATCCTATTAGATGAATAAACAAAAGCCTTATTTACCTCTGCTGACATCCATGGCATATAATTCTCTTAGTCCCAGGTCATTAAGAGATTTTGTCAAATCCAGGGGCTCCTGAGATTGATAATCCTTTAATAACAATGTATGAAACGGATCAAACTCACATTTGCTACATATAGTAGGAACAAGTTCTTGAAGTGAGGTGTGGGGGCTAACTCTCACTATAGTCTTCTGGGTTTTCTTAAAATTGATCACTACTCTCACAGTTTTCTGAAAAAGAGAATAAAGCCACAGTTACATCATAATTTATTTACTGAAACAAACTTTATACAATAATGTCTAGGATGAGATAATCTACAGCTACATAATCATATAATAGTAATTACTTTGATATAAAATTATTTTTGATTAATGTTACTTTCTAAATCCAAAGCAAATTCTTAGACATAATCATTAGTCTGTTTATTAAATTTAGGGTATTATTTAAGAGTGCTTATTAATTCATACCCTTGCAATAGTATGAAGTAGATTTAGACCTAAAAAGGAACAAAATAACTTCATATCTAGCATTACTAATATTTTTACTTCATTTCTTAAAATATTTACATTAAAACCAGCAAATTACATAATCATACAAAATTAGACATGTTTTATCCTATCCTTTATTTAAGGAATATTTATCTTGTAAATGATTTTTTGCCCCAATTAAAAAAAGGGTATTTTGGCTAAATCATAAGCATCTATTAGAAACGAGATAAATGAGATAACCCACATAAAGAGTTTAGTAATAGTATCTGGCACATGGTCAATTACCAATAAATAAACATTATCTACTACGACCAGCTTTTGTAGTCACTATTTTGGCTGTTAATATTTTAGTAAAAAAATGTTAAAATATCCCTTATTTACATATATGATAACAGTACTGATAATTCAAAATTATTAGAAAGATTTTAAGCATCTTATTATTTTGATGTAACTGAATTAAATTCTCTATATAAATAGAACTTAGGAACATTTGATCACACTCAGTGAAATCTACAGCTTGCAGAACTTCAAAGACATTTGATGCTAAAGCCTGCCTTTAAAAATGAAATAATTTTTTGGGTGGAAAAGGAAGGAGGGAGGGGGAGTGGGGTGCTCCCACTTAATGGGCACAATGTAAGGGTATAGGGCACACCTCTTAGGTACAGGACACAACTATAAGAGGGAGTCTACCTAACAAATACAAACACCATATCCTCACATTAAGCTGAAATAAAAATAAATAAATAAATGAATTTTAGGAAAAAATGTAGAAAAATAAAAATAAATATAAAATACTTTTGAGGGTTTTTTGTTTATTTGTTTTTTAAGAAATAGAGTCTCACTGAATTGCTCTGGATAGAGTGCCGTGGAGTCACAGCTCACAGCAACCTCCAGTTCCTGGGCTTAGGCGATTCTCCTGCCTCAGCCTCCCAAGTAGCTGGGACTACAATAAAATACTTTTTAAAAGAGTTGCTTAACTGCTTGCCTCGGCAGCACATATACTAAAATTGAAACAATACAGAGAACATTAGCATGGCCCCTGAGCAAGGATGACATGCAGATTTGTGAAGTGTTCCGTATTTTTAGCCTCCAGTAAAAAAACAAAAAACAGGCAAAAAAATAAAAAAGAGTAGCTTAAAATACAGGCCATTCATAATTGTCAGATGATTCCTACACAGTCATATTGATCACTTTGAGCCTTAAGATCTGAGTATTCCCCCGATTCTGGTTAACCCCAGGATCAAGAACCAACTGAATCCTAAACAAAGTGGCTTAGGAAAACGTGATAGCCATGTTCACATGAAATTTGACCACAAAAATCCATTTTTATTTCTTTTGTAATGAGCTACCAATAATGACCGAAAAAAATCAACTTAATATTTTAGCTATAAGTCATAAAAATCTGTAATGGAATTCTTACCTCTGGGATTATAGGTGTCGGTTTTTTCTTATCCAACAATTTTGGCTTTAAAATTACCTTCTCTACCTCCAGCATTCCTACTGGTGTGTTTGGCTTAAACTTAATGTGGTTCTTTTCAGCTGACAGCAGATCAATTGTGTAACTTGATGGGTTCAAGTGATACTGTGCACAGAGGAAGATCAACAAGTCCATCATAGGTTTGCTGTAAAATAAGGGTAATGTTCATTATAAAGGTCCATGAAATGATTGTGAAAGTTATCGTCTTTAGGAGTCTTCTTTCTAGAATGCTATTGTCTTCAATTCACAAAAGCAAAGCTGTAAAGTAGTATTTGTGAAAGCAACTTAAAAATCTAAGTATAAAATATTTAACCAGTCAAAATTGTAATGGTTAAAGAATATTGAATAGTATTCAATTTAGGTTGGATTCTAGTGTTAAACAAGTACCTACTTATAGGGTTTTATTTACAAAATTGTTTTCACATTATAAATTTCAGGGGAGGAATTCTTTCCTTCCCCAAGAACAATCACTAAGTTTAGCAGAGGCTCCTTCACAATATTATTTGGAATACGGTCCTGGTAGTCTTTAGCTGTGGATTGATATATTCCAGCAAAATTCTCAAGAGTGTAGTATAGATGTCTTAAATTAGATATTATTTATATGTTCTAGCTACTGAAGTCACAGTACAAGTATCATGGTGTACCTGATAGAGATCTAATATTCTATTAGAATAGAATGAAATGAAATTTCATTCCATTTCTATTTTCTATTTGATAGAATAGATCAAATATCAGCAAACTGCAACCTGCAGATCAATGTGGGCCTACAGACTGTTTTTGTAAATAAAGTTTTATTGGGACATAGTCATATCCATTTGTTTACACATTGTCTCAGGCTGCTTTTGTGTTATAAGGCAAACTGAAGTCATTGTGACTGAGACTGTATAGCCCACATGGCCCACAAAGCCTACACTTTTTACTATCTGGCCCTTGACAGAAAAAGTTTATGGGCCCTTGTGTTATAAAAAGTAATCAAATAAATGCATAAAAACTCCAAACAGTAGATCAATGTTTAATACTGCTGGCAATACAAGGACCTATTTCTATAGAAACTTTCATATTGGCTCGGCGCCTGTGGCTCAATCGGCTAAGGCACCAGCCACGTACACCTAAGGTGGCAGGTTCAAATCCCCAGCCCGGGCCAGCCAAACAACAATGACAGCTGCAACCAAAAAATGGCCGGGCGTTGTGGCAGGCGCCTGTGGTCCCAGCTGCTTGGGAGGTGGAAGCAGGAGACTCACTTGAGCCCAGGAGTTGGAGGTTGCTATGAGCTGTGATGCCATGGCACTCTACCTACCCCGGGGGATAGCTTAAGGCTCTGTCTCAAAAAAAAAAAAAAAAAAAACTTTCATATTAAACTTGAGATACAGGGATATTTCCAATTTTTGCTCCTCCATTCACTGACTCCAATGGTTCACACAGACTTATATTTTCACCCACACCATCAACAGAGGGACGCAGTCTGTCAGTCCTTTTAAAAAGCACACTAAAAAATATTTTATATCAAGTGCTTTCCTCAAAGGTCAACCAATCTGAAGGTACTGGCTCACACGTAAGAATGAGACACTAAAACAGTGTAACAATCCTGTGTTCATGGGCTTCACTTTCGGGTAAAAAGGCAGCCAGACATTTTTCCTACTGGTAAATATAAATATCAGCAAAAAATGATTCTCCAATTTATTTACAAGACATAAATGTGGCCCCTGGCTCTCAGGAGCTTGATAGGGAGTATAGGCTAGGAATCTCACCATTCAGCATCCCTTTTTAAATTAGTACATATGTTTTCTTACGGCATATTACCCTGTTCTTCTAAGTGGAGTTCCCAAGTCTGTAGCCTTGATTTATTTTTTTAGAGATCCTAGTACTCTGGGAGGCCAAGGCAGGTGGACTACTTGAGCTCAGGAGTTTGAGACCAGACTGAGCAAGAGTTAAACCCCATCTCTACTAAAAATAGAAAAATTAGGCAGGTGTGGTGGTGGGGCCTGTAATTCTAGCTACTTGGGAGGCCAAGGCAAGAGGATCTCTTGAGCTCAAGAATTTGAGGTTGCGTGAACTATGATGCCATGGCACTCCACCAAAGGTGACAAAGTGAGACTCTGTCTGAAAAAAGAAATAAAAACAAAACAAAACTAGGTGAAAAAAATATTCATGTTGAATGTATACATACATGCATACCTACATAAAATTTCTAGAGAAGGAATCTCCTGCAGATGTGGGAAAGGATTTGTTGGCTAACCTTGAGTGGTCTTGAGGTCAAATAATACTTTATATAGATTTTAAACCATCCCCCATGCTCTACCCACATCTCACCCTCACCTTCTGTAGTTGTTGCTCATTACTAGGCATCCCAGTCTCTGTGTGATAAGAAAGTATCAATATGTTTCTTAACAGTACCTTACTCCTGGCTTCTCCACCCTCCCCCATAAAAGTAGCACTCCATTATATAACAGCAGCAGTTACTACCTGGAAGCAAAGAATCGCTATTTCTTTTACAATGCCAATTGTGTGCTTGTAAGAATTTCAGGAACTAGCCTTGAGCAGTTTACTACAGAACCAAGATTGTGGGACTATCCTGGAGGAAAATGCTCAGCAGTTAACCTTCAATTCTACTGCAGGGGAGCTGACACCACGAGCTGACACCACCGGATGGCTCAAAATAACCATATGAACCAAACGTGTTTACCTGCCCTCAGCCAGCTCCCGCACACAGCTTCCCAACCCCTGGCCCCTTTAAAAACCCTTTGATCAGCCCTAGGAACTTGAGATGGTCTTTGGGGTATTAGTCCACCATCTCCTCAAAAGGTTGCCAGCTTTTGAATAAACCTACTTTTCTTTCCACCAACTCTTGCTTTTCCAGATTGACCTGAGTTCAGTTATGATTAGATACATATCAAGAAAAATAAATAAATAAAAGACTTTTAAGTCCTTCAACAAAAAATGTTTTGGGGAATACATTTTAATTCTTAAAATACATTCCATATGTCTTTATTAGATGTTTGCACAATAACATTTATGAGTTTTACATTCTTCTCTTGATCTACAGATTATGCCCATATATAAGTCTATAATCGCCCATACTTAGGCTTTAGGCAGTACATTTTAAATTTCATCCAGAGAGACACTGGCACCATGCTCTTACAGAAGTCTACTGTTTGGTGATAGAGTACTCTATGAAAACAATTTGATGCCATATGCCAATTCTAGATTTGGAAATGGTACACATTTACTTTCTTTGATAGTATACAAAGTTAAGAAGGATTAGGTAATGTCTAGCTAAATAGAATATAATTTAAAATGCAGGCTCGGCGCCTGTGGCTCAATCAGCTAAGGCGCCAGCCACGTACACCTAAGGTGGCGGGTTCGAATCCCCAGCCCGGGCCCGCCAAACAACAATGATGGCTGCAACCAAAAAATGGCCGGGCATTGTGGTGGGTGCCTGTGGTCCCAGCTACTTGGGAGGCGGAGGCAGG
>CAUYQV010177510.1:0-18227 GCA_963574575.1 Galagoides demidoff
TGGGCTGGTATCCCAGGGCTGGGAGTATATTCACCCATATCTTATTGGGGCCTCAGTCCCCACAACCTTTGCTGAGATCTGCACTGAGGTCAGTTGACATGAGAAAAAACTCAGACTCAGGTTATCTCAAGTGAAATAACCAATGGGAACCTATGAAAGTTAGATACTAAGCCAGCAGCATCTCAAGTGCAGCACTGGGCCATTCTCCCATAGGTCACTTTATTCAATAAAAAATCATAAATCATGGGCAGCACCCGTAGCTGAGAGGGTAGGATGCCAGCCACATACACCAAGGCTGGGGGTTCAAACCTGGCCTAGACCAGCTAAAACAACAATGACAACTGCAACAACAACAACAACATAACCAGGCATTGTGGTAGGTGCCTGTAGTCCCAACTATGTGGGAGGCTGAGGCAAGAGAATCACTTAAGCCCTGGAGTTTGAGGTTGCTGTGAGTTGTGATGCCACGGCACTCTACCAAGGGCAACATAGTGAGACTCTGTCTCAAAAAAAAAAAAAAAACATCAAGAAAACTACTAAGCCCCAATGGTAAAGAGACCTGGATCCTGTCATTTACCTGGAGTTCACACTCACACCTCACTGGAGAGTTAGAGATTAAAACAAAAATGGAACACCATGTTCCACTTCCACATGGCAAAGATTTGTTTTGTTTCGTTTGTTGTGGGTTTTTTTAAAAATTAGCCTGGAGAGAGAGAAGTAGTCTCACCCTTGGGAAGGTGGATTGGAAATTTCACTCTTCTTTTTTTTTTTTTTTTTGAGCCAGGGTGTCACTATATTGCCCTCGGTAGAGTGCCACAGCACTCGTCACACGTCACAGCTCACAGCAACCTCAAGCTCTTGGGCTTAAGTAGTTCTCTTGCCTAAGCCTCCCAAGTAGCTGGGACTACAGGCGCCCGCCACAACGCCTGGCTATTTTTGTTGTTGTTGCAGTTGTCAACAGCACCTGGGTGTATGTGACCGGTGCCATAACCACTGTGCTACAGGCACCAAGCCTTGTCTCCTTTTTTTTTTTGAGACAGACTCTCACTATGTGACCCTCAGTAGATTGCCGTGGCACAAAGATCACTGCAACTTCCAACTCTTGGGCTTAAGTGCTTCTCTTGCCTCAGCCTCCCAAGTACCTAGGGCTACAGCCACAATACCCAGCTATTTTTGTTAGAGTTGTCATTGTTGTTTGGCAGGCCTGGGTCAGGCTCGAACCCACCAGCCTCAGTGCATGTGGCTGGGGCCATAACCACTGTGCTGTGGGTGTCAGGCCTTTTTTTTTTTTTTTTAAAGAGACAGGGTCTCATTCTGCCACCCAGGCTTGAGTGCAGTGGTATGAGCATAGCTGACTGTAGTCTTGAACACCTGGGCTCAATCAATCCTCCTGCCTCAGCCTCCCAAAGTGCTGGGATTATAGGTGTGAGCTACAGCACCTGGCTGCTTCATTCCTTTTAACCCAGCAATGGTGCTAATTTAGAAATCTATGCCAAGAAGATACTCCTATGTGAAGAGAAGTTTCATGCATAATAACATTTTTTGCCTATTATAATATCACAGAATTGGAAACAACCTATATGTCTAACAAGGGAAGAGGAGGGAATTATGGCATATCAATATGATGGAATAATATGTGCTTATTAAACATGATATTAGGTACAGATGTCAAAGCTCTAAAAATACAGTAAGTGAAATAGCAGGAGACTAACGAATGCATCTCCTGTGATTACACTGATATAAGAAATACACAGAAAAAACACTCAAGAAAGAAACACACCAAAATACTGTCAGCCACTATCTTTAGACCCCACAGTTCTTGGGCTAGTGGAAGGACTAGCTGCCCATGTCAGCCCAAGTCAGATGGGCAGGAGCTCCCTTACCGCAACAAGATCTTTCTTGAGTACCAGAGTCATGACGTCATTGGCACACTTCGGTAGGAGCACGGACATGAGCAGCTCTGGGTTGCAGGTGTCTTTGGGAGGAGTGGTCTGGACTGGAGCAGGTGAGGTCTGCAGCCCACTGCCTGTGGGGTACCAGGCGGACAGTCATTGAGTGTTCACTGTGCACGGGCACTAAGCTCTTCTGTGGTTAGCTACACCCACCGCCCACAAGTTGCAGATGGGAAAGTGAGGTTCAGCGAGGCTCTGCTGGGGCTCACATCTGATGTACCTAACCCAAGCACACACAGTGTAACAACTAATCCAAGGGAGGGCAGGGGAATCGAGGGGCATGGGAAGGGGGCTGGTGCTCACCACAGCTAGGAGCCCTCAGTGAGACAACACCAGCCAGAGGTAACTCCACAAAGGACGCTACGATGCTGGCGTTGAGCATCCGGGCCTCCCCTACGAGGCCTTGGGGTGTGTCTGGGAGCACGAAGCCACGGATGTTCTTCTCTGGAAAGATCTTGAAGGAGTATTCACCAGTGGTCTAATGGCAGGAAGAGAGGCAGAGCAGGCAGCCATTGACAAGGTGAAGGGCACTGTAGACCAGCCAGTGTCATGCCAGGTCTGCAGTCCCCTCTGCCTGGGCCACTGCCCCTCATCTACTGGTTCCTGTTTGTCCTTCAGCTCAGTCCTGGATTCACTCTCCAGGAACCTTCCCTGACCCTGTGGTCTGGGTTAGTGGGCTCCTTAGTTGATCAGAAAAGGTGGCCCCTAGGTGAAGTTCTGGAGAAAGAACACGTGGTGCCCAGAGGAAGAGCCTGGGACAGAAAAACCGGCTAGTCCAGGACAGGGCTGGAGTGCTGGTGTGAGAGGTAGCTTGACAGCGGAGATTGAAGTTTGGGTTTTCGGTCTGGGGAGCTGCGCAAGACTCACCCAGATTTGCATGTTGTGGTTGGCATCGATGAGCCAGGAAACGTAGGGTGGACCCTGCAGGATCAGGACGGCGTCCGGATCACCAGATGCGCAGCTCAGTTCCACCTTCACTGTCACCGTCCGGGGCCTATGGGGAGACAGGTGATCTCATCAGTGTGGACAGGAATGCTGACCCCCAGCCAGGTGGGCAAGGGCTGCACTCTTACCAGGGCCAGATGTGGGTCTGTGGGACTGGGATCAGGTTGGGCCCCTCTGGGAGACGGGAGAGGGCGCTGAGCCCATATCTGGACCGGGCGGGGCTTGATACGGGCGGGGCCTGGCTGGGGGCCGGGCCAGCGTGGTCGGCGAGGGCCCTTACCCGGCGGAGGAGCTGGGCAGGACCCTCAGGATGTGCGCCTCCTTGTGGCCGGTCGCGCCTTCCAAGCGGCAGCCGCGGACCAAGGCCGGGGTCCGCGGCCGCCATTCAAGAGTGCGGCCCATGTCTCGGCGGGGTTCCGGCAGGCAGAAGGATAGCGACCTCTGGGCTGTGGAAACAAGCGCATTTCAGTCCCCTCCCCGAGCAACCAGGCACCTAACACAGAGCCTCACCGTCACCCGCAGCCAAAGATAGTGGTAGTGGGGGGAAGGCAAGATGGAGCCCCCAAAGTGAGGAGGTATCAGAGGACTAGGTTCAGATCTCCTCTGCCACTTACCCGCTGAGTGATCCTGTGCGTTTCCCTCGGCCTCCATTTTCTCATCTGTCAACACAGGGTCAATAAATACATAAGGGCTGAGCTCATGGCACACATTCAGGTGTGGCCTGCAACCCCTCAGCCCCCACTTTAATCTTCCTTACAGCATTTACCAAGGCCTGCAATCCAAGAATTTATTTTCTGTGTGCATTTTTTTTTTTTTGAGACAGAGCCTCAAGCTGTCCCCCTGGGTAGAGTGCGGTGGCATCACAGCTCACAGCAACCTCCAACTCCTGGGCTCAAGCGAGTCTCCTGCCTCACAAGCGCCCGCCACAACGCCCAGCTATTTTTTGGTTGCAGCCGTCATTGTTGTTTGGCAGGCGGGGCTGGATTCCAACCCACCACCTTAGGTGTATGTGGCTGGCGCCTTAGCCACTTGAGCCACAGGCACGGAGCCGTGTGTGCATGTTTATTGTCATCTTTCTCATCACAATGTCAACTCCGGAGAACAGAGCCTGGATCTGTCTGCACAGAGATCTCAAGTGCCAAGCATTTCATGTGGTTCCTTCTGATTTTGGGTGCATGTGCCCTCTTGGACCCTTAGTGCCTCAGTCTGAGGAATGGGCTGCAGGAGCTCCAATTCCTGCAGAGCTGAGCCCTGGTGCAGACACACTGCTGGGGAATCTCACCTTGGCCCAGACGGAGGAGGATGCTGTGGGGGTCATCCAGCTCAGCAAGAGAGGTGATAGGGCTCTTAGCAGCTGCCCACTCAAGGATCTGGCTCTTGGTGGTAAAAGGTGGCAGCTGTGTGGTGTTGAGTCTGGGAAACTCTTGGATGGTGACCAGGTTGGGGTTCTGGGGAGACACATGGAGGCTCAGAGCACTGGTCCGGGCATCCTGTCTCTCCCATGCTGGAGGTCAGGAAGTTACTTGTGGAGTCAGCCCACTGGCTGAGCAAAAGGGGCCAGGGCTGAGAATGCTATGGCTGTTAGATCTGCAGTCATCCTAGAACCCCCCAGATGTCCCCCAGTGCGATTAGATCAGCCTCTTTTCTTTTCCACATCTGGGGGGATTGTATGAACACACAACTTTGTTCATCCACCTGTCCACCTTCCATAGCTGTACTCATTCAACCCACATAAAATAACATCACATGGCTGTTTCCCTTGTACTCTCAGAGTCCGTGAGGGACAATGTCTACCTTGCCATCCTTGCACAGTGCTTGACACATAGTAGGCACTGAGAAATATTTGTCTGAGTTTGTGCTGGGCCCTGGGCCCGACACGGCATTCTGACATGCCAGTTGGCATGTGATAGGTACTCCCTGTACATAAGAAGTGAGGGAGTAAGGGAGGAAAGAAGAAATGGATGGATGGATGAATGAATGAATGAATGAATGACAAAGAGGCTGTTCCTCGTCCTGGAAGTTCACCATTCAGAAACTAGACATGTATCAAGTCATTTGAAGCAATAGAAAACAGAGAATATAATATAATAGGAAACAAATGGGCAAGACAGGTCCCCTGGTTGGACAAGAGTGGGGAATCTGGGTAACGTCCGTGGCCAAAGCCTCGGGAGAGATGCAGGTGAGCTGGTGGGAAGAAACAGTAGAAACTTCCTAGAAGAGGTACTCTGGGGAAGCAAAGCAAAAGGATTCAGAAGCAGGCATTGGGACCACTGACTCAGAGTTTCCTTTGAGTTCCATGTCCAAAGCCAGGGGCATTGAGCTGAATCAAGCAGCAGCCGCATAAAGATTTCAGGCCAGACAATGATAATAGGCAAGACCTCATAGAATGGGCCACCTAAAAGGAAGCACCACAACTTCTCTGCAGAAATTTAACAAGGGGACAAAGTGATGAGCAACTTGGGCAAGGAACCCAGACCCTAGAATGGGAAGGTTGGGACAGTGATTTAGAGCTCTCTGTGTTTGCGGGGTGGGGGAGGATAGATCTGTCCTCTAAATCCCTGTCTGAAAACAGAGATATAGGAGGGATTAAAGCATAGGATGATAGTCGTCTGGCACTGAGTCTGACACTGAGGTCCGTGGTGTGCCTGGCCTCTGCCTCTGTCCCTCGCTGGTCTCCAGATCCACAGCCCCCCTCCACAGGTATTCTTAGTCTGGGTGGAAGGTGTGGTTAAGCTGGAGCCAGCAGCTACTGAGACCTTCCTGCTGGTGGGTGTGTTTCATGTTCCTGCATCACCCTGGGCTCTACTAGACTCAGATCCCGTTGGCGGAAGCGTGAGAAGAAAGAGGGGGAGAGGCGGTGAGGGGTTCTTTCCAGCCCTCCCTGAGACCTCAATTTCCCCTCTGGGTATCAAGGGTTGGGCCATATGGGGCCCAGCTTGGCCCCCCTGTTGGATTTGTCTCCTTCCTTCCCTCCCCGGGGCTTTCCATGCTGGCTTGGAAAGCCACCTCGTCTGTCTCTGTGCTGTCCCTGCCAGCAATCCGGATGCTTCACCCCTACTCCTCACTCCCTACTTTGCTCTCTGTCTCCTGTCTCCGTGGCTCTGAGCTGGCCTCACCATTGTGTGCCTGTGCCTCCCACACAGGCTGCTCTTTTTTGGTTTCTATTTCTTTCTGTGTCTTCCTCTCTGTCCTTGTTTTTGCTCCCCCCTCTCCTCCCCGCCCTGGACTTTCTCTGCTGTAAACAACAGCTGCTCACATCTGGGAGCCACCTCCCAAGGCCTCCTCCAGCCCATGGTCTGCAACCCTCGCTGTGGCTCCCAGCCAGCCAAGCTCTTCTCTCTGGTGGATGTGTCTTGACACTTAAAACTTGAGCTTTTTATTTTTTATTTATTTATTTATTTTTTTGAGACAGAACCTCAAGCTGTCACCCTGGGTAGAATGCCGTGGCATCACGGCTCACAGCAACCTCCAACTCCTGGGCTCAAGCGAGTCTCCTGCCTCAGCCTCCTAAGTAGCTGGGACCACAGGAGCCCACCACAATGCCCGGCTATTTTTTGGTTACAGCCATCATTGTTGTTTGGCGAGCCTAGGCTGGATTCGAACCCGCCACCTTAGGTGTATGTGGCTGGCGCCTTAGCCACTTGAGTCACAGGCACCGAGCCAAAATTTGAGCTTTTTAAAAAACTTATTCTCCAAGGTAGGCCAAGTCAATTACAGCAAGTCTTGCAAATTCAACAAAGTGTAAAGAACAAAATAAATGTCTCTCCTAACCCCACTTCCTAGCCATAACCACTGTTAACACGTTGTTAGGTTTCCTCCTAGCCCCTTTCCTCTGTATGTAAATATTCAAATATATGTCTTTGTGAACGTGAAAAGATTATTTTATGGAATACGATTGAGTCTAACTATCCCACTGGACACATGGGTAAACTGAGGCTATGTGAAGGACGAGAGTTGGCTGGGATTGCACATCAACCTGATTCCCACCTCTGAGTCTGGACCCTACTCTAGGTCCTGCTGCCCACTGGGTTTTCAGGACCCACTGGATTCAGCAGGCAGGGACCTGGTGAATAATGTCAGAATGAACAGGAGATGCAGGGTTTGGTCTCTAGGATGGGAGAACCTGGACCACAGGATAGACACCAGGGGCCTCCCATGGCCAGTGCCTCAGCCTGGAATTGGAGGTAACACACTCACAAAGGCTAAGTGAAGCGGGATGTCCAGGGCCTGGAGCTGCAAGAAGACATTCTTGTTTACGCTGAGGACCAGAAGCACCTCTTGGGGCTGAGTGCCATTTTGCTTGGATGCCTGGAGAGTCAGCTCCACTTGTGACACCTCCTGCAGGGGGCAGAGAGCAGAGACACACACAGAGACCAGTCAGACCTGCACAGACTTGCGTGGGCTCCTGTACAAGGCATCCCTAATTGGGTGGTGCCTTGTTTACTGATGACTTCTACTGCACTCTCCCTGCCTGGCCGGTTCTCCCTCGCCTCTCAGTGCCAGAGCAGTGCCTGGCCCTGAGGACATGCTCAGAAAATATCTGCTGATGAACGAATAAATTCCAGAAAATCCAAAGAGAGAAAAAAATCAAGATCAGCCTGAACTTTATCCAGCAATCAATCAAGGTTTATCATTTCTACTGAGCACTTGCTGTGTACTGGGCCTTAAAGTGAGCCACGTGTGTGGAGACAGTGATCCCTCATTGCCCCCACTCCCTCCCCGGCTGTCCCTGGGTGACAACTCTGATTCCAGTCTATATGAGACATTCACAACTGCTCTCCCAGTTTGCAGTATTCCTGTTTGCCTTACTTTTAGGGCGGGGTTGGTATAATAGCATTATTTTGATAGAAGAATGTGGGGTTGAAATCATGTATGTCTTGAATTGTACCCACTGCATTAAAAAAATATATATAGAGAGAGAGAGGGGGGGGGGGGCTAGAGTGCTATGAATTCAGCCTAGCTCATAGCAATCTCAAACTCCTAGACTCAAGTGATCCTCCTGCCTCTGCCTCTGGAGTAGCTGGGATTATAGGTGCCCACTACACCACCAGACTAATTTTTCTAATTATTTTTTTCTAGCAGAAATAGGGTCTTGCTTTGTCCAGGCTGGTCCCAAATTCCTAAGCTCAGGAGATTCTCCTACCTTGGCCTCCCAAAGTGCTAAGATTACAGGCATGAGCCATTGTGCTTAGCCTAAAATTTTAAAGTGACCAATGGTATATGCATTTAGAATGTTTTCATAACATTACTACCACCTAACACTTACATAGGTCCTTCTATGTGTCAAAACTATTCTAAATGCTTTACATATCAACTCGTTTCATCCTTGCAACAACTCTAAGAGGCAGGTACCATTCTTCGTCTTACCTACTGATGAGGGAACCAAGACACAGAAGTGAAGTCATTTGTCCATGAGGGCACAGTGAGTGAGTTTGGGGCTGGGATTTGAACCCGGGCAGGCCTCTGCTCCCAACCACCATACTGCCCTTGAACATTTTTAATACACCTATTACCCAAAGAAAAAGAACACAGCAATCCGTGAGGCAAAGAGTCTATTGAAACAATGACCTCTGCTCTGCTCAAAGACTTTCCCAACCAGTGGTATGTGAACAGGTGAGTCCTGAGACTAAAACTGGTTTAACTAACGACCAAACTGAGACTAAAACTGGTTTACCACTGGAGTGGTAAATGCCCCACCACCGACTGACAAGGCCAAAACCAAATGGAGACATGTCACTGAAACACAGATTCCAGCTGCGTTCAAACAAAATCTGGCAGTCTCAAAGATGACCCAAAATGTGTCCTCAAAGCTATGAAAAAGGAGGCTAATATTTCACAGTGATGACACCAGTGGAAAGTTTGGAGATTTAGCTTCTAATCATCTCCTTGCCATTTCCCCAACTGATGTCACAAAGCCAGAGACAGCACTGCAGTCGCTGGAAAAATCTGCCCAGAAATCTTTCCACTACTCATAATGACACCATAATCACTCTTTGTAAGTTTGCTCTTTAAAACAAAAAAGAGTAAATACTATTATTTGACTTTCAGTATTTCACAGATAATTTTTTTTTCATTTTAGTGTGCTACTTAAGTTGGCTATTTTAAAATTATTTCTATGCCTATTTATAGTAGATAAATAAGATACATTTCAAATTTGTGTTTGGGTAAGTACACAGGTTTGATTAATGGTTTTTTGTTTTGTTTTCTTTTTGAGACAGAGTCTCACTATGTCACCCTGGGTAGAGTGCCGTGGCATCACAGCTCACAGCATCACAGCTCTTACATCTGCCTCCCAAGTAGCTGGGACTACAGGTGCCCACCACAACACCCAACTATTTTTTTGTTGCAGTTGTTTAGCTGGCCCAGGCTGGGTTTGAACCCAAGACCCTCGGTGCATGTGACTGGCACCGTAACCACTGTGCTATGGGCGCTGAGCCTTGATTAATGTTTTATAATGGGCTTATAAGTTTTGGTTTTACAAATATCTTGTTTTGTGAGTCTTTTTTTGTTTTGTTTTGTTTCATGAGTCTTTAAAAATATTATGTGCCAGGCATGGTGGCTCATGCCTATAATCCTAGCACTCTGCGAGGCTGAGGTACGTGGATTGCTTGAGCTCAGGAGTTTGAGACCACCCTGAGGAAGAGCAAAACCCCATTTCTACTAATAATTGAAAAAAAACCTAGCTGGGTATGTGGCTGGTGCCTGTAGTCCCAGCTACTTGGGAGGCTGAGGCAAGAGGATTGCTTAAGCCCAAGAGTTAGAGGTTGCTGTGAGTTACCATGACACCACGGCACTCTACCCAGGGCATGGAGTGAGATTCTGTCTCAAAAAAAAAAAAAATTATGTTTTTAAAACTAAAAATATTGGCTCGGAACCCACGGCACAGTGGTTATAGGCCAGCCACATACACCAAGGCCAGCAGGTTCGAACCTGGCCCAGGCCAGCTAAATAATGACAACTGCAACAAAAAATAGCTGGGCGTTGTGGCGGGTGCCTGTAATCCCAGCTACTTGGGAGGCTGAGGCAAGAGAATCGTTTAGTTCCAAGAATTTGAGGTTGCTGTGAGGTGTGACTGCACGGCATTCTACCAAGGGGAACATAGTGAGACTCTGCCTCAAAAAAAATAAAAATAAATAAAATAAAAATATTATGCATTTTAAACTTTAAAAATTAAATGGTAGTTTGTGGTTTGCATAAACTGGCTAGAAAAAAATTAAATTTTGGATATAATGCTATGCTTTGATAAAATGCCATGTTTTGACAAAATAATGTAATACACATCTAAATGTCAGAACTGACATTTTGTTCCGGGATTCTGATCATTCCTGGAAATTCACTGGAGTAAAGCAAGACCTACCTCACTGGTGACGAGAAAGGCATCATTGGCAACTCACCTGCCCAGCCTCGTTGCCCTGATTGCGTGTGTGTTGTTAGCTCAAACAATCGAGTATGATTGCACAACTCTGTATGTACTAAAATCACTTAGCTTTACACTTTAAATGGGTGAATTTTATCTCAAAAAATCTGTTAATAAAAACAATTGACTATCAGTTGAATTACTGAATTATTGCAAAGCAGTTTCTCACGGTTCCACCTAATGTGTGGCCCTGTGTGGGCCTGTTGCCTGTGCTATCTGACCCAAGCAGGGCCAGGTATTCATTCTCATCTCAAAAAATCTGTTAATAAAAACAATTGACTATCAGTTGAATTACTGAATTATTGCAAAGCAGTTTCTCACGGTTCCACACCCTGTGTGGCCCTGTGTGGGCCTGTTGCCTGTGCTACCTGACCCAAGCAGGGCCAGGTATTCATTCTCCCTTTTGTAGATGCAGACATAGAGGCTATGTCTCCCACATGCCGAGGGAACTGCGGTGAGTGGTAATGTCAGCAGGCCAGTGCACATCCCCTGGTGCCATTGGAACTCACAGTCTCTTGGACCTCTGGGCAGCTCACTGGAACCATGTCCTCCCTCTCTACTGCACCTCTCTCCTAGACTGCCATGGTCTGCCAATGTTCAACCCCATCTCTTTGTCCCCAACTGGAGGAGAGAGCTGCAAGGCCCACACACAGTGAACAGATGGGTCCCTGGTTTGTCAGACTGTGACCAGGAGATGCCACAGGTTGCAGTAACATCTGCCCTTTCTCTCTTGGTGGACACCACAGGCCCAGCGCTGCAGGAGCTGGAGAGTGGAGCCCTGAGCTGGGAGGCGAGAGCCTGCGACCATCCAGGCCTGCTGTTTTGCACTTTGCCTGTTCCTTAGTTTTCTCGTCTGTGAAATGGGGGTAGGATAGTATCAGGAACCCATCCTAGGATGGGACTATGGATAAAGGAAGTGAGAAAAGGGAAGTGGAGGTCAGGGCCGGGTCGTGCCCAGAGTAAGGGCATTAGGAGACTGGAAGTTCGGGACATTTGTTATGACACTCAGCTCTTCTCTTGGAGCTACCAAACCCACCACTCAGTTGTCACCAAGTCTTTCTTTGTAGAGTAGGAGGTGGCAGGGGGTAGGTGGTGTTCAAAGGGAGGCAGTCACCAGCCAGGGTCACACAGCAAGTGAGCAGTTTGAAAACTCAGGGAGGTTGACAGGCTGGGCACTTAGGATCTCTGAGCTGCGGGACCGAGATGAAAGCCAGTCAGTCCCAGAAAAACCCGGTCAGGGTCTCCACAGCAAACATTTCCATCCCCATGGCCCTGAGTCACCACAGTGGCCGCTCCCACGCACAATGACTTCCCTCATCCCTCTTGTCCTGGGCTCAGAGGCAAAGAAAGGCGCCTGCCTTGCTCCCACCTCCAGCTCCCAGTCTTCTCAATAGGATCTTGGGAATTCTGGCAGACTGGCCAGCCCCTTGCCCCCAACCCTGCCAGTCTGGGCCTGCCCTGGCCCCCTCCCTCAGCAGGTGGGCGGGAGACCGAGTTTCTATTTTTGTGCCAGTATCCCACACATGCCATTGTTGGCCCAGCGGTTGGTGGCGGGAAGGGGAGATTTCGATGAGGAGGCCCTGAGTGGTAGTAGCCACTTATAGAAAGTCGCTTCCAGCAATTCTTTTAAGAGTGGAGCCGCAGGGCTGCCTGCAGCCCCCACCCTCCCAGGGCCTGGCTAAAGGCGGCCAGATTGGAGCCAGCCATCCCCCTGTCCATCCCAGAAGACTCAGATGATACATACAGGCAGGGTGGTAGGGGAAGGGGATCAATGCCAGATGGACCTGAATTCAAATGTGGACTCAGTGAGTAGCCTACAACCTTGGACAGGCACTGTTCCTCTCTGGGTCTCAGTTTTCTGATCTGAAAAATGGACAGAACAATATGCTTACTCCAGAGACATGTGAGGATTCAGCATGATTCTGCCTGCAAAGTGGGTTGTCCACTGCCCGGCTAAATATGTGGGGAGCTTGGCTGTCATCCCCTCTGACTCTGTCCTGCACACTCACACAGAGGTGCACCATGGTTTAGGAGATCTAGGGCTGGTATTAGACATGGGCCACAGTTACTGAGAACTGCCACACGCCTCAGTCACGCCTCACTGTGGCATCCCCTTCTGCCTCAATCTCCCCATCTGTGCAGGGAGTTTGGATCAGTGATGTTCTAGAATTGTGTGGCTCTCGACTGGATTCTAACCTGCCCCCCAGAGGTCCCAGCATTTGGCATCTAGGAGTCCTGGTCTCCAGGCAGGGGGCCACAGAGCAGACTTCCAGAATCCCCTTGGGAAGATAAGCTTCCTCCCCAGCTGAGGGGGCCCTTGGTCCCTCTGGTTCTGCTGGTGGTCAGTCCAAGCCTTTCTCACCTCCCCAACTCACTTGCCCACCTGAAAGGCAAGGGCTGGGCCCAGTCTGGGGCTTCTCTGCTCCCAAAGGAAGACAGGAAAAGGCACAATTTTATCCTCAGAAGCTTGACTGAGAACAAAATGATTACCTCCAAACAACCAGACATAAACAGCCAGCAATAGCACCAGCTCCTTGGGAATGGATAATCAGCCAATGCTTACATGCATGTACATTTTCTCTTTCCTTTCTTCCTTTGTCCCTCTCTTCCTTCCATTACCTACCCATCCACCCATCCATCCTCCCATTCACCTACCCACCTATTCTTCCACTCGCCTACTCATCCTTCCACCCATCTACCCATCCACCTGTCTACCCACCTAACTATCCATCCACCCAGATAACCATCCATTTACCCATCTGTCCATCTACCCACTCATCACTCATTCACCTATCTACCCACCCACCTATACAACTACTCACCTGCCTTTCCACCCACCCATCCACCCATCCATTCACTCACAAACCCATCCCCCCCCAAATCTACCCATCCACCCATTCACTCACCCATCATTCATCCACTATCTACCTATCCATCCTCTCACCCACTCACCCATCCCACCCATCTATCCTTCCATCCCTCCACCTTCCCCAGCCATCAGATATTTATTCCCGGGCTGACTCTGGGCTGAACACTGAAGACATAGCAACAACAAGGCAGATGCAATCCCTGATCAGTCTCTCTGATCCCCAATCCTTGCCCCTTCTCCAAACTTGCTTCTATTATTTTCAAGGCCTGGGACAAGAATACAAATGGTAACCCCTGTCCCTAGCCCACCTTCTATCTCTTCGCCCTAATTCTGACAGCACAGGAAGGTGCTTGTATGTCTGTGTGTATACAACAAAACAGCTGAGATGTACCAGCTCCACTGTGCCTACCCCCTAAACAGCCAGCTTGACCACGCTTGAAGTCTAGGGGAGCTCACAGCAGCCAAGCAGTGTCCCTTCTAGAGGATGGAACAAGAACGTGCCCCATATAGCCTTGAGAGGAGGTTTGACTCCATTTGGGCAAGGAATTCTGGGGTCCTGTGTACCCAGAGCATGGTCCAGAAGGGAGGGGTGCAGGTTCCACATGGGCACACCCCTTCAGCCCTGAAGATTCCCTACCCTGGGGGAAAGATGCAACTGGAAAAGGGCAGGAGAAGACCACTTCCTCTGCGGCCCTGGTCGGAGGGCTGCACTGCCTTCCGCAGGCCCCCATGGCTTCCCAAGACAGGCTGGGGGAGCCCGGGGTCCCTCTCAGTTCCCTTTCTCTGCCTGAATGGCCTTGCCTGCCCCTCTGGTCAGGAGTGAGTCAGTGCTGGGGCCTGGCGGTTCTGTCTGCTTGAGGGTGGGTGGAGTCTTCAGCTCCTGAGTTTGCCTGGCAGCTGGTGAATCAGCTGCTGACCGAGCTGTACCCTGGCCTGGCTGCCCGGGGGTTTGCCAGGAGGACAGCAGATCAGTGCAGGCGGCCTGACGGGAATCGCTGAGACACAGGCCCGGTTTCCTGTCTCTGCGGGTCAGGATGTGACCCCGGGCCCCCTCCCGGAATCCAGGCTCCGGCCTGCCCTTCAGGGACCTAGTGAGCCAGAGCCCAGTGACCCTCACTGACTGCAGACCTCAGTAGCACACACGCTGACTGTCCCTTCCCTGAGGCTCTTGGCTGCCTCCACCCCTCTGCTACTCACCCACAGGAAACCTGAGGATTCTGAGGCTGCACAGATGGACGGGAAAGCTGTTTCTCTCTGCCAGCGACTGGAGAAGCCGACCACAGGTCGGGAGGGATCAGACTAGCTGCTGAGACAGCTGCCACCCCCACACCCACGGCCTGCCCACATATCCTCCCCTAGGCCTTTGCTAATGCAATGCCTTCTGCCTAGAATGCCCTGAGCCCCTCTTTGGCCAGACCCTGGGGGCCTCTTCCTTCCACATTTGGCACTCATTCTCCTGACACCTGTAGCCCCCTGTTCACCCTCTGCTGATTCCATCACTGACCACTAGGGCTGCTATGGCCACCTCTGCCTCCTTGGCCTGTGTGCAGCTCAGGGACAAGACCTGGCTTTGATTTCTGTTTGCATCATCAATGCATCCTTTACACAGGCTGGGTGCAGAGGGAGCACTAGTGAGGGCTGTGGACCCCATTCTTAGGGGCTGCCTGGGGAGGAATGCACCTTTCAAGGAAATTACAGGTACCTAATGATGCCAGTAGCAGGGTCTGGAGGGACCACAGGCCCAACACTGGGGTAGGGAGGCCAGAAGAACAGGCCCAGTTCTATGAGGCTAGACCTCCACTGTCCTTCTGAGAACAGATTCTTCGTCTCTGCCTCATTTATCTTGTAGCAATAACCTCTGAGGTTCAAATTAGTCAACTGCTGTGAAGATGTTCTGTAAACTGTAACATCCCTGGCAAAATGATGGTGTTTACAGGTCAAAATTGGAGCCCAGGGAGGAGAAGTAATAATGGCAATCCCCACAGCTACTATGCATGGAGTGGTCACTCTGGGTAAGCCCTGCACGATCCTGCTGTGTTCTCACACCAACCCTGGGAGGCAGGTACACTGTCATCTCCACATTCTCTGGAAAAGCTAAGGCTCGGAGAAGTGGCAATGCAGCTAGAAGTGGCAGAGCCAAAATGCAGACAGGACTGTCTACCTCCAGATCCTGTGTTCCTAACGCCGACGTCAAGGTCACATAGCAGGGGCACATTTATTCATGTAGGCATCCAACAATAGCAAAATCCTGCTACTCTGTGATTCTCAGGTGAGCTCCTGAGCCCAAGAAAACCATCAGAGAACAGGGAAAAGGACTACCCTGTGCACACCTGGTGCTGCGTGAGGTGCCGGCCAGTGCCAGAGCTAAGACTGGACGCTGAGGTCTCCTGGCCCCCAGCTCTCTCCACCACCTCCTCAAACAAGCATCCCTTGAAGCTCTGAAGCTTGCAGCCTGGCTCTTTGAATTAAAAGTTGGATGCCCCAGGCCAGGGGCAGTGGCTCACGCCGGTAATCCCAGCATCTGGGAGGCTGAGGTGGGCAGATAGCCTGAGCTCACGAGTTCGAGACCAGCTCTGAACTAGAGCTAGATCCCTGTCTCTAAAAATAGCCGAGCGTTGTGGCAGGCACCTGTAGTCCCAGCTACTTGGGAGGCTGAGGCAAAAGAATCACTTGAGCTCAAGAGTTTGTGGTTGCTGTGAGCTATGACGCCATGATACTCTATAGGAAGCAACAAAGTGAGACTCTGTCTCAAAAAAAAAAAAAAAGTTGGATGCCCCATGGACTGAGTTCTCTGGGAGAGGCAGAGTGTGCCATGAAGATTCTATTGTCATGAACTTGAGGATCCTTAGAATATAACATGAGTTACAGTGGCACCCCACCATGCCCCTAAAAACCCACCAAGGACTGTCCTTCAAACTCCTTAGTATGGCACCAGGCCTTTTTCGTCTCCCCGTCTTGCTTGCTCTAGGTGAACTGCAAGCTCCTCCCCCACACTGACCCCAGCTGCACCTGCTGCGCTGCCTCTGCCTCTGCACATGCTCTGTCCTCTGCTCTCCGTGCTGCCGCCTCCACTCTGGCCCTGAGGCGGCTGGACTGCCTCTGTGTATGGCTCCTCGGGAATGCTCTAGTCACTTGGATCCTGGCTGGCTGACTACACACCTGTCTCTTCTATACCTGGACACTTGGCTAGGGGCCTTCCTCTGATCCTGGCACACTGTTGAGTGATTAGGGTTGGGGATTCCAGTGACTCAAAGGAGGTACAGGGACCTGAACACCAGAGCAAACAAAATGAACTTACAGAGGGCAATCTTATTTGGGATATCATTACCAAATTTGAAAAAAATTACAATGCCTATGAAAACCACATAAAGTATGTCTGGTACTATCTATGGTTTGAAAATTATCAAAGCCCACAGTCCTCGTGGCAGGCAGGGCTGTGTGGACTGGGTTCCCCGATATTGGTGGTCTGGGCACTTTCTTATCACTGCACAAACGCAGAGCAATGTAACAGTTTTGGGAGCAGATTGGCCATTACTTTATCCTGAGCCAACACTGCTAAATCGCTACCAGGACTTAAGCCTCATCAGCCAGGTGTAGCTCCAACCCAGAGAGGACACCTGAATACTGAGATCCACCTGGAGAGCCTAGTGACAGCCTGGTAGGACAGCCAGCCTCGGTTTCCTCTTCCAGGAAGGGGAGATAATAAGAGATCCCGGCAGATGGGCCTCTGGAGGCTTAAGGTGTGTAAGATGCTTAATTGCGGGCATATTGTAGGCCCTAGCACGGACCTTGAACAGGGTCAGCACTTGACAAATGTGTTATTATTAAGAGGGACAAGCTGATGGCAGGTCTTGGGAGGGATCTTCTGGGGACACTGGTCCAAGGCTGGCATTGCCAGATTTGGATCTCTGAGGGGTCATAGGTACTCAACGGGGGATAGTCCAGGGAGGAAAATTTGGGTTCAACTGAAGGAAACACTCAAAGATTGAGCTGTGCTCTGAGAAGCTGCAAGACCCCATCACCAGAGGAGTAAGCAGCAGATCACCTGGCCAAACACCCCCACCCCAGCTCCTCTCCACACAGTTGCCCACCAGACCCAGCCCTTCCCACCCAGGGCTATGGTGGCATCCACGAGACTACTCTGATTCAAGACCCTGCGACCAGAAATGTCACCCCCTATAGGCCCTGTGAGATGCCCATGACATTCTCTTGGCAGGGAGCCTAGGACTCAGCCACTGCCCCAGGGACAGCTACAAGGACAGCACCTTGCATCTCATTGGCCCTGGAGCATCTTCGAGCCCCCCCCCCCCCCCGACCCTGCCAGGGATCACTCACCCTTGGGAACTCCAGGAAGAGAACATGGACTTCGAGTTTAGCATTGGGAACCTTAGCCACGCAGCCCTCAGAGACCTGGCTAGTAGTATATGTCACCTCACCCCTCTCAGGGTCCACAGGCTGTAGGTCACAATGGATGGTTTCTGCAAGACCTATTTGGAGAAACACAGCCAGAGAGAATAAGGCAGGTGAGAATAAGGTGATGGCACGTACAATTTTCAAATGGTAATTAGGTAACTTGGCGCAAACTAAAGCCTTCATTGCATCTTCACAGCTACCCTACTGGGTGGATACCATTACATCCATTCCACAGATGAAGTAACTGAGGCTCAGAGGGGAAAAGCCTATTGCCTAAGGTAACAGTGCTACTGGGTATTGAGTTGATGAATAAAAGGATACCCAGCTTTTTTTTAAGTATTACATCCCAGATATTGCACAAAATGTACTTATACTACACAAATTTTCATTATTTATCTGAAGTTCAAATTTAACTGGACATCCTATACAGTGTGAACAACTACATCCAACTAACTTTTTTTTTAATGGAACGCTTCACAAATTTGAGTGTCATTCTTTTTTTTTTTTTGAGACGGAGCCTCAAGCTATCCCCCTGGGTAGAGTGCCATGGCATCACAGCTCATAGCAACCTCCAACTCCTGGGCTCAAGTGAGTCTCCTGCCTCCGCCTCCCAAGTAGCTGGGACCACAGG
>CAUYQV010177513.1:0-25378 GCA_963574575.1 Galagoides demidoff
GTTTTAAAACAATAACTGAGAAAATGACATGAAGGCTGTGTTGATCATTTTGATGGAAGTATTTCGGATTGCATGTGAAAACCCCACACTGTACCCCAGAAGTGCATTAATGTACATAGTTACCATTCAATAAAAAAAAAAAAAGCCACCAGCACCATTCCTGTGATCGGTTCATGAGGACAGAGCCCTGAGGACCCATTCACATCTTAGCGACTCTACAGGTCACACATAGGGGGATTAGATCTCAGCATGCATTTTATAGGGGACAAATCTGCAAACCACAGTGCAGACCAAGCAAAGACACATAGTAACTAGCAGCCTTGCCAGTGGGCAAACCCTGATGGAAGCCCTAGGCAGGAGTTTATTATCAAAATTCAAGAAAGAGCTTAGAATTGAAGATAAGAGATTTGAGAATCTTCTGAGGCAAGATTGGAGCTACAAGAATAGAGAATGTAGGGAAGGGAGATAATATGATGCTTAGGATGAACTGTAAGGGTCACCAGAGTAGAAGGAGACAGCAGAGAAGGTATTGACAAGGACATAGCAGGAGGTCATCCAAGATTCCCAGGAGATGACAGCATTTCCAGAGCCAAGCAACATTCTGGCAACAATGCACAATGCTACAGAGGTTGGACCTGAGCAAAGTGTATTGGAACTGGCCACAAGGATCTCACTGGTCATGTTCAAGAAAGCCACTTTGGTGTAGGGTAGAGGCAGGAACTTAATTACAGGCAACTGAGAAGAGTGGAGACAACGTGTGGAGTGTGGCTGTGGAAGGAAAAGGAAACCAGAGCAGTGACTTGAAAGGGTGGGAGGAGAGCAGACAGCAGTGTCCAGTGAAGACTGATTATTGCTGGGATCAATACACATCAGGTCAGGGGAAGGAAGCCCTGGAGAGTGAGAGACTGAGGATGCTGGACCTGAGTAATAGTGGGAGCAGAGCAGGCTCCCTGGAGGAGGGGGAAGGCACAGAGAGGGGTAGTCTCAGAAAGGAGAGGGAACGCAGGACGGGTCATGGGGTTGGAGACAGAGAGGTGAGGATGTGAGTACGTCATGTCTGCTGGATTTTATTTTTGAAGTAGCGTCTGAGGTTGGGTTATCTGATAAGAAAGTAAACATGGATGCCTGGGAGTGCAGGAGACTTGCACTCATGCACAGAATAGCCTCTGTGGGTTTGGCACCTGTGAGCGTCACAACTTTTTGTTCATCCTTTTAATACGAAAGCAGGCCAGGGCACCATTCCCCAGCAGCCAGGTTGGCTCATCCACCTGGGAGAAACGCTGGCTCCAGCTGTGTCACTCCTACCAGGGCTTCTCTCAAAGAGCTTATCAGATGTCCATGTGTATCCCTGTTTTCTCTTCATTGAGTTGAATTACTTTCAAAGAAAATGATAGCGTGAGTCTCAAGAGCCAACTGACGAGAGTTAGTTCTCAAGTCTCAACTTGACTGGTTATAGACCTAAACCTGTCCTTTTCTACTTGTAATTAAGATTGTCTTACGAGTCATGTGTAGTAATTTCAAGCATCTTAATTATCAGTGCAATAATTGGGAGGTTTCCGTGTTTTATGGGTCAAGTCAGTGCCAGTTTCATTGCTCTTAGCTAAGTAACAAGCTCTCTTAAAAGAGAAAATGTTCATCGTGCAGCCTGTTAACTGTTGAATAACCAGGATGCTAAATAACAAAGCTAATTTCAATGGTAGGCCGCAGCATAGGCAAAATGGGGGTTCAGTGCTGGCTGGAGGCAATATCCTCACCATGGATCCTTTTCTCATACCTACCCCTACAATATCTGAGCTGGATAGGGTACAGTATTAGAAATCTCTTGGCTGCAAGTGATAAGAGAAACCCTACTCAAAATGGTCCAGCTTTAAAATTTTTTTAAAGACAAAGAATGTATTGATCTGTGTACTGAGGACATGCAGTGTGGGTTGGCTTCAGGCAAGGCTGGCTCTGGGGCCTAGACGGTGTGGCTAGGCTTCTCTCTCCAGCTCTTCAGGCCATTTCACACTACATGTTGGCTTCCTCATCACTGGAAGGCTCAACTCTGCATTTTTAGAACTTGGAATCCCAGCAAAAGAGAGAGCCTTTTCTATCCAGTTTCCCGGTACCAAACTCAGGACGCCTGCAGCATGTGTGCACCCTTGTCAGTCATGGTGGCCTGAGGGATGGACTCTAGTCAGCCTTCAGCACACATTCCCCTGGTCTGGGAGTGCTGAGGCATCTCCAGTGATGTCTCCCCAGGATCACGTGGAGGTGTTTCCCCCAGGGAAAACCTAAAGAAGAAGAAGAAGGAAGGAACGCTGCGTTAGCAGATGTCAGTGAAGTCCACATCAGTGCCCAGGCCCCAAACCTGAACCCTAGAAACCAGACCGTTCACAATCTGTAATACATTGGGAAGGCTCAGAGAGTGTCTTATGTGCTGGGAATAATGGTCTTCCCTGGATGGAAGACTTCCCCAGACTGAAGCAGTGATGCTTCTCCCGGGTCCTGGGGTTAGGGGTGGTGAAGGGCTGTGTAAAGTGACTGTGGGAGGAAGTGCATCATTCCCCAGGCACAGTTAAAGTCATCAGCTCCTCCGGGGTCGATTTGAATTAGTTCCAATGAAATGGGTTTAGTTCAGCGATCATCTGCTTCTAATCAGGCCAAAAAGTAAATCAGGAGAAAGTGTTTAGGCATTGCAGACCCAGCTGAAAGCAGACAATGCACTGGGAGATCTGTGAAGTTAATGTACGTAAGAAGGGTGATGGGGAGAGAGAGTGGGAGAGAAAGGTGGGGGAGCGGGCAAGAGGGGGAGGGGACCCTCAGACATGGGTGTTGATGGAGATACCCTGACACCAAGAGTGTTGCTTTCCCTGGACTGCTGCCTTTGCCGCCCACCGTGCCTGCCCAGTCCTGCCTCACCCACCATGTGCCGATTTAGGTGGCTCCGATGCTCACCCTACGCTAGAGACCACAGCACTGTCTCAGAAGCCTGTTTAAAATGCCATTTTCCCTATCTCCTCTCCCACAACACCTACAGGCTGTGTCTTGATGAAACCTCTGTGTAATACAGACAATAAGAGTGGTCCGATGGGAGTGATGTTTTGCCACTTTTTAAACCACAGTGACAGCAGAGTGACTAGATTCCTCCCCTCCCTGACTGATAGCCAGTCTGCTCAGCACATCAAAAATCCCCTTCATCTTTCAGATATTTATGTAAAGTCTGCTTGAAAACAGATCCAGGAAAGTCAACCCAGAAAAGCTTTATTTAAAAAGGCTTTACTTACTAATTACCTTAGATAGTTGAGAAAAACCTGGTAATTTCATCAGATAGGATGCTAGCAGAATTAAAGTGCAGCTCAGAAAAAATATAAATCATTTCTTTTCCTTCTCTTTATAATTGAACAACAAAAATGTTTGTAATTTCCAAATGGCCATTAGATACCACAGCAAAGCCTCCATGAATGAAACCATCTAGAACTTGGTTCTCAAAATAAGTAGAAAACTCTATGAAAGGTCTTGATACACAACTTCAATAGTAGTAATAGTCCCATTCCACTTGTACTCAATATTCAGTATTTTGTCAATGTTCATATAGTATGGATGATTCTCTTACTGGAAGTCTTCCTTCTGGACAGACAAGTAGGTTTAAGGTTATTTCTTTTGGTCTTCCTGGCAATATTGTGAGATGGGTGTTATTAGCATCATAACTTTACACATGAGAAATAGAGGCTCATGGGGGTTAAGAGTCTTGCCAAAGTCACACAGCAAAAAAAAAAAAAAAAAGTGTGGAGCTGGGGCTCCCCCTCCAGAGCTTTGCCTCTGGTCTAGGAAGCTCTCCCCGGGTACCATTCCTTGATTTGTCCTCTTTCCCTGCAGTTCTGTCACTGCTGCCTTCACACAGATCATCAGCCTTCCCCACACCCTCTGCTCCCGTCTTACCCTGGTTCAGGGAGCCACAGGGCTCTCCCGCCATCCTAGGTGGTAGGATGGGCCACCACATGGCCCACTGCTGTTCTTCCCAGACGGTGTGGATTGAGGACTTGCCTGGAAGATTCTGGAAGCCATACAAGCAAGGAACTAAGCTCTCCAGCATGCTTTCCATCTTGGCTTTGTTGCATGTCTGAGAAACATTGGGGTAAATTTGCTTTTATATTGAAGAAAAACCAAAACTCAGTGTTCAGAAACTAGACTTGTTTTGGAAGAGGGGGCAGCAGGGAGCCCAGAAAGTAGAAATTTAACTCTGAGATCTTTTCAGATCATGGGATGAATGTATATTTTGACTGTTTTTTCAATCTAGCCATCACCCATCTGCCCCACCCCAGCCCCCACAGCCTTTCCTCCTGAGGGCTGGAGCCCTCGGTGCTGATGTTTTCTGCTCTGTCACTTCAATCAGCTTGCCTGGGCCCAGTGGCCGGGGCCCTGGAATCCGAAGGTGCTGACAGAGATGACCTGCTGCTGTTGAATGAGATCTTCAACGCTTCCTCTCTGGAAGAGGGCGAGTTCAGCAAGGAGTGGGCGGCTGTGTTTGGAGACGGCCAGCTGAAGGAGCCGGCAGCGACGGCAGCCTCGGGAGAGCCAGACCCCAAGTCTCACACGGGCTCAGGCTTCCTTCCTTCTCAACTGTTAGACCAAAATATGAAAGACTTACAGGCCTCCCTACCAGGTAGGTACTATGGGGATTGAAATGGGCCTTTTTTGTTTGTTCATTCTTTTTTGTTTAATGCAAAAGCATATTTCTTCTTTCTTTGTTTTCTGTATTTTTATCTTATAGTCCAGTGACTTTTTTAGCTGGTCTCCGAATTATATTCCAACTTCAAGATACGTTGCAGGATTTAAAATATATTCCTTTTCATGATCTTCCCCCTGTGTTAACACTTCCTGTCTGTCAGTAGAGGGTTCCGGGATGGTTCTCCGGTGGACTGTCTTGCTTGGCTTTTAGATGTTTTTGTGGCATGTTAGAGGAACAGGTTGCTCCGTGGCCCTGTTGGCTTGGCGACCACCCTGAGTTGTCCACACTCCCCAGATGGGGCTCTCTTCCTGGGTGCCGGCGACATTGCCCTGAGTTTGTCACACTGAGTTTTACTTCACACTTGCTCTGGCTCCCTTTCTGTCCTGACCCAACCTGCCCTGAAGATCCCCCCCAGCTCAGCTCTTCTGTTCTGCCTGAAACATACAACCCATCAGAAACAGAGTTCACACACTGATGGCAAGGGGTCTGCAGCGTCAGTTACGTGTTCAGAGCACGTCGAGTCCAGTGCCATCAGAGCATTGCCCTTAAGGGAAGCACAGTGGTTGACAGTGCAAAAATAAAAACTCGGGTTGAAATTTAAAGTTCAGAAGTTTGGGTTTCTAAACACACAGACCTCAGGAAGGAAACCACTTTCTGGTATCTCAACACTTTTTTTTTCCTTTTATGTAACTTGTATTGTAAGAGGAGAATCACTATGAAGAAGTTTTGAAACTCTTTTACTATGAATTTAGGCTGTCTCCTTAATGGACAACATGTTTACCTCTAGCACCTAAGGCTGAGAACAAACAGCAGAGCTAAGTGATTAAGTAATTATGGGCTATTACAACCTCAGGTCTTTGGAGATGAGATCATGGACAAGGAGCTGGTGGGCAAGACAAAAAAAGTCTTCCCCTCTTTGTTATGATGTACATGACTCCTTTTATCTTCCTTTGTGAGTCCTATTTTGTAGTTGTCTTGTTTACTTGCAGTAACGGAGTTCAAGATAGCAGGATAAATGAAATCCAAAAATGTTTCTCCACCCTGAGTTTCACCCCTGGGTTTCACCATCTCTTTCACTGGAACTCCAAACCAGCCATGCTGCCAACTGACTGGAGTTTCACCACCCACCTGTGGTGGAGGTGCTAACCACAGGTGCTAAGGTAGGAGCCTCAGCCCATATCTTAGGGCCACTGAAAACTCTCCAGCCATGTTGCAGAATCAACCCCACACAGACCCCCAGCTTTGGAAACACAAGAGCAACAGTGTTCCCACTTAGCCAGGTGGCTGAGTATCAGCTGCTCTGAGAGTCCGCACATGCCCACAGACAACCAAGGAGCTCCACACCCTCTTCCTGAGCAGAAGTGAAGAGCTCAGCTCAGGCCCACTCTTGGGGCCCCCGGAACTACGCCTGACAGCACTGATGAAGACAGCGGCCATGGGGAATTGCACGTCAGCCTTGCCCCAAGTGCAAGGAAGAGGCGCCAAACCACACTCAGGGCTAAGGAAGGAGGCGTTCCAACAGGAAGACAGAAACAGAAACTCATTCTGTGGAAAGGGAAAGAGCTTCTACAAAGGGAGGCCACGTAGTCCTCAGGCAAACAGAATTTCATGTGAGGTTGCGAGGTCGCCGTCCTGCCGGCACCATGGCAAGCGTCTCAGTCATTCACCACAGATTTCTGGAGTCCCTCTGTATGCCAGGTGCTGGGGATTTGAGGACAAAACAGGCAAGGTTCACTGCAGCCCTGGAATCACATTTTAATGGGGAAGAGACAGACAATGGACCATAAGCATAATAAATAAACAAAATATAAAGAAGAAAAGGAAATGTGGAGCTGGGGACAGGGCCTGTTAAGGCTAGTAGGGTCAGTCAGACTGCAGAACTGATTACGGTTCTCACTGGGAAGATGATTGCTGAGCAGACACTTAAGAGGAGATGGGAAATAGCCATGTGGACTACAGGGACAGCCCAAGTGGGCACTAATATGAGGACGTGCCAGGTGTGGTCGGGGGTCTGCGGGAGGTACACCATGGTTGGCGCCAACTGAGTGACTGGAAGAGGCTGTCAGAGGCCACTTAGGGCCTCACAGCTATTGAAAGAACATAGGCCTTTTTCTAGCCCAAGTGAGACTAGGAACCATCACAGCATCTTGAGCCAATGAGTGACGTGATCTGATTTACAATTTAAATGGATCGTTCTGGTAGCTAAAAGTTTCCTTTCCTCTGCTGGGGTTCTATCAAGATCACTATTAAAGGAGCTATCTAGTAACAAGTTTCCTTGCATATGAACAGCTACCCATCAAATGTCTGTGGAATTGAAATGATAGGGAAGACAAGGTAAACCCAAGTGGCTGAAAGGAACAGCCCACATGTTCCTGGCAGGTGCAGCCCAGGTTCTAGCCCTGGTGCCTCTGCCAGCTTGGACAACCTTCAAAACATGGTACAAATAAAGGACTGGCTCTCTAACTCTGGGCTGATCATGTGACCAAAGCATAACCACCCTTTCTGCTTCTACCAGGCCTCTCCCAGCTCCCCCAGAAAGAGGAAAGGATGAATGAATGTTGTGGCCTAAGATTTTTTTCACTACATCTGTGGCCTAGAAAATCTAACTATAACCTGGATAGTTACATATACATAAAAGTTTAATAATAATTGTTAAACTTTGGCCATGTTGAGCAGGCCACCTGCTTCCCCTAATCAATCAGATCATCTCAAAGACCCATTCAATAAACCACTGGAACAATCCAGCAGCCAGACCAGAGCACAGGCCAGTGAGACAGTGGGAGGGCGCTTAGGACCTGATTTTGTTCCACAAGCCCTTCCCCCCTCCGCACTTTGCAGCAGGTGGGCAAGCCCCTCCGCACTTTGCAGCAGGTGAGCAGGCCCCTCCAGCACTCTGGGCCATTACTGTCTCATCTGCAGAATGAAGTATGTGACCCCACTTCTTATCCCCCTGTCCTCTTCCCATTTCCTGGGTCAGTCCCCGCTTCAGAGAAGCTGAAATACAAAATTGTTACTCCATGGATCTGCCATTTGTAGATGGTAAATGACAATAGCTAGCGCTCGGTGTGGTGTGCACTGTCAGGCCCTGCCCTGCATACTGCTGACACACAGCAGCTCACTGGATCCTCACCACACCTTCCTGGGAAGCTGCTGTCATCACCTCCATTTTATAGCCCAGGAAGCAGGAGAGTGCAGCTAAGCAGTGTACCCAGGATCACACCCAGGGAGGAGGCTGACTCAGGAGTCCCTGCCTCTCACCATCACCCTTCGTGGCCTCTCAGTTCAGTGTCTCTGATGGAAAAAGGCAGTGATTCCCTGGCAGGGCCCCGCAGGCCTCGCTTTGGAAGCTGCCAGAGAAGCAGGATGTGTGATGACCAGCATGACCTGGGCATCCTCGTCACAATCAGGGACCTGGACACCGAGGCAGTCAGAGAAGCATTGTGGGTGTTTCAGTCAGAATCCCTGTTCTCACAATGGCCAAGGGATGCTCCAGAGTGGAGCATTTGAAACTGAATTGTCCCAGGAAATCACAATCACATACACCCAACAGCCCACAGTCCACACGTTCACTCTGGCACATTCATGCCGAGTCTCCCATGAGGGGCTGGGAACAGAGCCTCCCTCTGCAGCCTTGCTGCCTCCTCCTCCTCCATCTCTTCTGTTTCTTCCCTCCCCATCTCCCTAAATTCTCCCCTGACTTCCTTCTGTCTCCTGGTTCTACCCACAGGCCTCTGGGACTAGGACGCAGAGAGGAAGGCTATAGGGCATAGCAGTCATATCTGCCTTCCCTCCTACCTTAAGCTCTAGGACAGGCATCCTCAAACTACGACCCGCAGGCCACATGCAGCCCACCGAGGACATTTATCCAGCCCGCCAGGTGTTTTTGCTGCCACCACCTGTCCTACTTAGCAGCCATCTCGTCCCGGGGCCGCAGTTCAGCCCTCCAATGGTCTGAGGGACAGTGAACTGGCCCCCTGTTTAAAAAGTTTGAGGAGGCCTGCTCTAGGAGAACCAAAGGTCAACACAGAGGGTCAAGTTGTGCTGAAAATTTGAAGAAGTTAATTTTAGCTGGAATTTCTAGGAATTTCTGAAGTTATCAGCGAGATTGGGGCTGGGGTTCCTTGTGTCACACGGTGATGAGAAAAGTGTGCCCTCTGAGGCCTCTTGGCTGGTGTGAGTAGGAGAGCCAGCCAGATGCCACCTGGCTGGAGACATGCAAGGATGGAGCCTCATAGTCAACAGTCTCCTTGATTCTCCACCAGGATCCAAAACTTAATTTAGAAGTAGACACTGATACTGGAAAGATTACCAGCTGCTCAAAATAAATGCACCAGGACAGATTTTAATTTGGGATTCTGCAAACCACAGTTAGGAGTCTGGTTCCAGATACTCAAAAACACACAGCCTTATGTTCCCTCAGGATATTCTTTTGTCCTAAGATGCTGTTGCCATCTGGAAGGGTTTCCATTTAAGACTAACGTAACAGGAGGCTTTGGGTTGTATCAAACTCCCCTTTCCTTCAGCAGAGCTCACTTCTTTCCATCCCTGGCTTATCCTGGCTCCAGGTGACTGACATTCCCAGTGCCCAGTACTCAAATGGAATCATGTGAAGACTTTGGGTGCCTTTATAGTTTGAATGAACAGGCACTCTCAGCCCAAAGCAGTTCGTGTTCTATGCCTGCTGAGAGCATTCCCAAAGGAACTGTGACCGACACTGCCCCCATTTCACAGATGACAGAATCAAGGAAACCCAGGAAGGCCTCATGACTTGCCAAGTTGTTCAGTTTATAACATTTGAGTAAGGTCTGACTGCTCAGCATGGTTAACAATGTCCTCCTGGCCCTGGCTTAGCCTGTGCACTGCCCACACCTCCCACACCTCTGTGTAGCATGTCTTCATGACTTTGTTCCTCCGGGGAACATCAGTGTGCCTGGCTGTCCCCCACCCTTGGAGCCTCTGCACGTGCTGGCCCCCTCCTTGGAGCACACCCCTCAGCTACACACCTGGAGTCTGAGTTCTCATCCTTTCATGCAGGGACCCTTCCAGAGTCCCCCACGCCCATCATACCTCATACTTAATCATTCCTCACGCCTTATTGTAAAATTGATTTCATTTTCTACCTCTTGCTGTAGGTTATCATGGGGACAGGATCCATACTTATGTTGTTCTCTATCATATTTCTAGAACATAGCTCAGTGCCTAGAATACAGTAGATGTTCAAAAGGTACTTGGTGGATGGACAGGTGGATGGGGGGTGGATGGCAGGCTAGAAGGGACAGAGAGAGCAAGTGACAAATGACTGGGTTAAAGGAAAACAATCCTAAACTGGGCTCCCTTAAGTATGATGCCCTGAGGGGTTAGTTCTGTGGTCTGCTGAGCTATACAGAATCCCGGATTCAGCTGAGATTCTTAGACGGGCCTCTGTACTCCCAGCTTTCACCTACAGGATCCATTTTACCTGTACAGCTGCCAAGCGAGGCAAGAGTTTTGATCCACCCCTTGCAGGCATCAAAACGGGGGCTGAGGGGAGTGTGGTTGGCTTGGCCATGGTGGCTGCAGCAGTCCCACCTTCCCAATCCCAGCTCAGAGGTGTCCAGCCCAGCCCGGGCTCAGGCTTTGCCGGCTAGTGAAGACATTCACAGCAGAGCACTCCTCTGGGTGATGGGATTTGGCTTCCTTGCCACTCTGGATGGCCAGTGTTATTTCTGGCTGATTTATATTTTCCTTCATTTAAGTAAAGGGGGCAGGGTTGCTCTAATAAAATTTTATATACGTTTCCTGCAAATGGGTAGCACATTTGGCGTATCAAAGGATCCTGAGAGTAGGAGAGTGAATTTGTTCAGGCAATTCTGTGCCCCAGGATCTCAGTCTTTACCTGCCCCCCTGCCTGACAGAATTCCTCTGACATCTTTCTAGCCACACCTCCCCGCTAAAAACACCTCAGCCAACTAACACCAACTAGAGAACAGTTGATGGCAATTATGGGAATATTAGCAACGCTGAGTTCTCTTTAAACAGCGTATTTTTTTCCTGACAGAAACCAAGACATTTGAAATCTGGCTTGGCATTCCGACCGTAATTACCCTCATTGCACCCTTCCCCTAAATCATTTCCAAAGTGATATGAGTGAGTTTAAAATTGCAGCTGAGCTTAGAATTTGCTTCAAAAAAAGAAAAAAGTGTCACAGCCATCCTGCTTTATCCCTTCATGCACACAGAGTTGAATTGTTAGGCTGATGCTTAGTAACTGTTCCGAGAACACAATGTGACTTGGCAAACTGGCGAAAGGGAGTAAGTAATGTGCCCTGCGCGTTTGAAAATCCTGGAGTATATTCTGACCCCACCTTCTTACTCCCAAAGAGGGGACGTCTTCAGGCTCATCCTGCTTTTTATCCTCTGCTGCAGAGAAGCCTCCCAAATCTATGGATTCTAGATGTTGCTTGTGTAGTTCATGAGCGTTTAGGTGAGTCATATCAAAAATCCGTAGTTACGAAGGTCTTCAGTTAGAAGTTTATGGTTTTCTCTATAGTGGAATCTCCCATTATCACCCTGTAAGTAATGCTTGAAAGCATGGTTTGGATTTCTGATATTTTTTAAGTATGACTTGATGGATAGACATGTATTTATTTATAATTTTTCATGAACTTGTCCCTTACGTAATGAGAGGTGAGCTCCATTTTGATGTGTAGATTGATCCCTATCTCCTTTTCGGAATGTTCTCCATTTCATAGTTTGAAAAATACAGTGCTTTGAATCTGCCTCTTTTCCAGTATTCTCGGCAACCATTTTTGAAAGTAAATGTTGCACAGGGTTTTGAAATGGGAAAAACTATCTTGTTGCATTCCCACTATATCAGAGATCAGGGAGGGGTGACTTCTGTATCCACCTGTCCTTGAGTCAGTTCAGGCTCTCTCTGCAATGTGGGCCTCCATAAACTCAGAGCATGGCAGGATCAAAGCGTCTAAAGCTGCAGGCTTTCGATTCAGCTTCCTGGGCCAGTGGGGTCCTAAAGTGGGCCCTTCTGTTTCCTAGGTGGGCCTCTATCTATGCCTTGGCACTGGCCTGAAGATCTCCTGGGATTCAAATCCAAATGGTGACCCAGGAGACAATATAAGCCAGTGTTTCCCAAACTTTGACTTGTATAACAGTCACCTAGTGTTTGTTAAAACAGTTTTTCTGGGCTCCACCCACCCACAGGAATTCTGATTCACTAGGTCAGCATTGGCCTATGAACTTGAATTTCTAACCAGTGTATAGTCAATGTCCATGTTTATGGTAAGGATATAACATTTTGAGAACCAATGTGCTGAGAGATGAGGCCAGGCCGGTGTTGGTGGAAAGGTGGCACAGGCTCTATGGAGCACAGGTGGGTCTTGAGGACACTTAGTGTCAGGGCAGGATTGCAGGAAAGAGGGTGACAGTTACCTAGTTAGATTCAGTCCTTCCCAGCTTTTCCTTGGTTGGCATTATTTGGCACACATGGAAACCACAACTTCAACTTTCTGCATTTACCACTTTTTTACGTGATTTGGGTCTAGAAGGAAATGCTCATGGGCCAGTTTTCTAGGAACTGGAGAGGTTGTATTATTCCTGGATTACACCAAATACTGGTCATTTTTAAAAATTGCTTGATTGAAATATATTTCATATGCTGTAAAATTTGCCAGTTGTGAGAGAAGAGTTCAAGTATTGCTTGCAACTTTATGTTGTACAACCATCACTGTAGGGCAGTGTGAGAATATTTCCATCATCCCAGAAGGCTCCCTCAAAATCTGATGCTTTGGGTTGTTTATGAATGATGTTACCTATATGTTCAAATGCCTTTCCAGTGGAGGACAGTGCCTTTTTAAGCCCTTTTCATCGAGTTAGACCCAGTAAATATGTCACAGGCCACCCGTTTCCTTACTCCTTGGTTTCTCTTCATAAATAAGTCTGTATGCCACTTGCCTAAAAGGAAATAATTCAACTAATGAGCATTATGGTATCTACTGTGTGCCAGCTACTGCTTTGCCATCTCTTAAAACGAGCATCTCACAATGCTTCATGAGTGTACTTCTCACAGTTTAAGAGTAGTTTAATAGTTTGTTAATTCAATAGTTGTGTATTTGCATGCCCATTGTATACTAGGCAGGGCACTGCACTAAAGAATACAAAAAAGGAGTAGTACATGGTGCCTGGCTTCAAGGGGCTCAGGATGCTAGATGAGACAAAAATGCAAAGTAATAAATATAGCATAATGCTGTAATTAAGTCCTATGGAAGGTACCAATCTTAGGGTGCCAAGGGGAACAAACGCCTTTAAATGCTGTAATTTTTAAATGCTGAGTGGCGTTCTTGTCCTAGCAGTTGGTTTCTGTGCCTCATCTGAACTCTGCTACCCAAACGTGATCTTTCTTGAGAGGCTTATGAGACACAAAATCTTCTCTTTAAAAAAAAAACAGAGCACCTCAGTAACAGGTTGCAGTTTTAAGCACAATGGTCCCAACAGTGATGCATCATCTGAGGGTCTACATTTTACAGTGAGAATCAACAGTAGAGTTAATCTCCCTGTGCTGCATTAAGTATTTAGAAGAAGATTGATGAAAAAGTCCCTTGTCTCATTGAGAAGACAGGACTTACACATAAAGAATTAAAGCAGAGGTGCATGGTAAAGATTTAAATTAAATAGGAGACAGGTCTAAACATCCAGGTAAATGCTGTGATAGGAAATGCTTTTGGGGAATGGAGTTTGCTTCCCCTAAAACGGAAGTGCTGAATGCCTCTTAATCATTCAGAGGCAGGCAGGGCATGGGGCCTTACAGAACACTGGGTGGTTACACAAACCAAATGCCACTATAAGAGTATGGCATAAAGTTAAAGTGGACTTTCCTTCCCCCTCATACATCTGTCCCTTATTTATCTGTATTAATTAAATATCCCAATTTAAACTAGCACTGTAGAAAATACATGGGCTGGATCATCAGGGAAGCTGAGATGTGCAATTTACAAGTCCTGTTGCTTCATTTAATGCTGTCTGGTTTTTAGGCTTTCCCCATTTGTGACAGAAAAACAAGGCACTTGATTTCCTTGAAGCATGACTGGTAATCTTTGGAATGATCACAAAGTCATGATGCTTGAACAGAAAAACAGGCATAAAGCTACAAAGCAAACATGCTTTTACCTGAGCCATTTCTGGTTTGCTTTTCAAAATCCAATCTTTTCCCTCGTTTTTCATAATTTTTAATTGGGCATGATTATCTATTTCCCCTGTCCCCTCAAACATATTCCAGTGTAAGGAACAGGAGAGAAGGGACCTGTCACACCTTCCTCTTTCCTTTGGAGGCCACCATGGCTGAGAACCATGTGTGTGCCCAGGAACTGGTGGGTCAACATGAATCCTCTTCACTGGGTCTAACTTGCTCTGGTTTTAAACATTAGGCTGGTCAGAGAGCAAGGTCAATCCTCCTTCTACTCCATGGCCAGCATCAAAGACAAGCAGTCCAAATGAAAACAGCTCTGCAGTAAAAGGTAATATGGTATCTTATCCCCATGAAATGATAATCTCCTTCCTTTCCAGTGGCCTAACCTATTTTCTGTATTTCTTTACTAATTTCTCTTTGAGTATCTAGGGCTCAAAGGAGAGCTATGAGATGGAGAGTTTTGCATAATTTTAGAAATTACATTCTAACTTTTCTTTTCTGGCTTTATGTCCTACTATCCTTTATCAAACTGTACCCAATGTGGATTAATCAAGCATCTGTCACATGTGATTTGGTGGTCCCCAAGACTGGGTGGAAATATCAAGGAAGGAAAAGCTGCAGAAGTTCGCTGTCTCTACCAGACATACCCTTCCCACCACTAATAGGGCATTAAATTAGTGCTCCCCAGAATGACTCAGATTTCTAATTCATCAGCAGAGGTGCCCGTCCCCCAAGAGAACCTTTGCTCATCAGGACTTGCAGCTCATCAGAGCCCATCAGTATCTGCAGCTCTCTCTGTTTCTTTGGTCATCACCCACTGGCCCTTTGTTGACCACAGGAAGTTAAAGGAAATGTCTATTCCATTACCATTAGCAAGTGTTCCTGTGACGTTCTTTTAAGTGTTCTGCAAATAAGTTGCACCTGGTTTTGTCTCCAACAGTGGCAGCCTGGGGAACATGAGAGTCACCCCAAAGTACAGTCACACCCAGCTCCTTGGAACAGGGCCATGGTCACACTGAGGACCTTATAAGACCTTTGCGGAGGAGGTTAGGAGGAAGGGGAAGTGAGCATGTGGCGAGTTTTCACTGGAGATAGCGTTAAGATATCTCAATCCTCTTTATCAAGAGTCGAGACAGATTAATGCACCTAAATCAGTCTTGCCCCATACAATTTCTTTGTGTGACCTGTTTACATGACAAAAGAAAGGCCAGTTACTCCCTTTTTGTTAAGCAGTCCCCCTTTGTCCCTCAATCATGCTATATTAAGCTCTTTCCAGTCTGAGATAATCACATCAAGATAAACCTGGTGTTTTGAAGTCTAACTGCATGTAGAATTCAATTTAACATTACATAGCAATGACTTGCATATTAAAAACAAGTCTTGGTATAGTACTTTTATGTCTGTAATAGATACCTTGATTACCTTATCATAAAGTGATATATCCCCAAGAGATTTGGGGAAAAAAAGAAAGTGAGGAAAATTAGGAGTGTTAATTGATCACTATACTACCTTAGCATTTTAGTGCCATTATAATGAAAGGTTCAAAAACGCTGTTTATATTGATAGAATCCCATCGCTTCTGTCCATCACTAACCACTTTTAGCAACTTGTCCTCTCAGTATTTTTTGAGACTCTTTTCAGCCAGGTGGCAAACACATTCCTAGCTGCTCTCAACTAGAAGGATAACCCATCAGAGAGACATTTTCTTCATGCTTCTGACACTCCCACCTGCTGGAGAAGAAAAAAGCACAGGTCATCCAAGCCAATGAACTTAGATTCTCATGTGGAATGATTTATATTAAAAAAAAAGAGCCCCCATGTTGTTTAAAAATCACTTGCATGAGGCATTCTTTTGAACGTGTTCTCCTCATCTGGGAAATAATTTGGCTCTATAATGGTGGGGCAGGTGTTCTGGTGGAAGAACAGTAGGAGGGAGTATTCCAGGGAAGCTGAGGGGTGAGGGGATTCTGAGCCCCCTGAGAGAAAAGTGCTCACATCTCCTTTGACAGGAGAGGGTTGAGAAGGCAGTGACCCTGGGAAAACACAAGACACTGGGCCTGGGCACCAACCCTTTGGGCTTGTTGCTTTGAAATTTGCAAAAAGTGGCCGCAATCAATCTGCTGACCCAGCAGATTTGAAAAGATTCCTCCTGCAGACACTGGAAAGCCCCTTGCTTTCTGAAATAACTGTGCTATTTCCTGGCTGTAGTGAAGCAGCAGCATCTGACGTTTTGAGAGACTCCCTAGGCTGTGGCTATCAGCAGAGCTGGGATGCAGGTGGGGGCTGGTGAGCATAAGAGCTCGTTTTTCACTGAGCTTCAGGCTGAGGTGCAGAAATGTTAACCAACCAGCCACCCAGTGGGGCAGGGCCACATGGAATTCCCTAAGGATTGTTAGAGATGGAGTGTAAGGGCATTTGAATCATTGAACACCTCCCTTTTCAAGATGACTCTGGACCCACCTGCATCTGGTGTGGCAGTGGTGGGCATTTATTTGGAAGGTGGGTTTGCTGATGTTTCCTCTTTTCTCCCCAGACCCTGCAAAGGCTGCCTCAGACCTGACTGCCTGGTTCAGCCTCTTCGCTGACCTCGACCCACTATCAAATCCTGATGCTATTGGGAAAACTGATAAAGAACATGAATTGCTCAATGCATGAGTCTGCAGCCTTTAGGAGGAAGCCCACTAGCTGCTCTTCAGCCGCTGACCTGGGGGCCAGCAGAAGTGTAAAGTGATCAGTATGCTGTTTTAATATTTATGTGCCATTTTAATAAAATGAAGGGGTCAAAGGCCCTGTTTATATTGGTATAATTATTTACTCTTATTTGGTAAAAAGGGTTTTAGTGTATCTCTCTGTGGCTCTCCCTGACACAGGAGTGTCTTGAAGCAGTGTCCAGGTAGCTTCTGCTGTCCTGCCCACACCTATCATGGTGGCCGTCATGTCACTGGGCTACTGTGAGATCCACGTCCCAGTCATGAACCTACGTTGTATCAGGTTTCAGTGCCATGTCCTACAGCCTCAGAGGCAAAAGACCAGAAAAGCTTACATGCCACCTGTCCCCCTGCCTCTGTTTGGGGGGGGGGGGGTTGCAGGACAATTTTCTTTTCCTGTCTGGCCACCTTCTAGCCAGCTCAAGACAAAGCTCTAGCCAACCAATGCGCTTACCTGGTGGGCCGTGGGTTCTCGCCCTGGTGGAGGAGCTGGGCTTCTCCCTGCTGCACAGACTTTCTAAGGAAAGTGGCCATATTTGCAGACACCAGTGTCTCCTTGGTCCTCTTCTTGGCTGGAATTCAAAAGCATGTATTTCTGGAGCCCCTTGTGACATTTTTAAAAAATTAAATAGAAACGATCTTTGACATGCAAAGCTCATGGAGTCTGTTGTTGGGACTCGGTGTTGTGCTGTGGGAGGCCCTACGGTGTCAGGGCTGGAGGGACAGAAGAGGACAATGGATCCTACCTGCAGCCTGGACACCAATGACTGGAACCCAAGCATCCCCCAGATAAGGCAGGGGTGGTGGGAAGATGCCATCAGGCTTTTGCAGGATCAGACAGGAGTGAGAGCAACAGTCTGACCTCTGGGCGTAGGAGTGGCTCAGAAACTACCATTGTTAGAGACACCAGAGCTGGCATCTTTCCTCCCCTCTTTATGTCACAGGTGACCTGCTGTATAAGGGCCATACACATCCACAGAAGTCCAAGTACACCCTTTTCAATGAGCTAGTGGCCCTGAGTCGGGGTGTGGTTGATGATTAGCCAGGAAATGGCTCTTGGTGTTTGGCTGGTCTGGGGTCTCTCCTGGGCTCCTGTTGCTTTCGTGCCCAGCTTTGGAAGGGCTGCTGGGACCTCCTCCTAAAACACACACAGGAAAGCCTTCAAGGAACAGCTTGGCCAAAGCAATGTCTGTCCTAGAAGACTCCTTGGAGAACTGGGGTGGGGATGGGAGCTGCTAGAGCGAGGTGTTTCTCTGGGCAGGAAAGGATCCTGCAGGTGAGAAGGGGCTGAGACCAGTGTGTTACGGAGCTTAGGTAACTGAGCTCATGCGCAGCCCCAGCCTGGGAATCCTCATTTGGTAGAATCTCATTAAGCAGTTTCCTTGGCCCGGCATTCATGGACTGTGAGGTTCAACACTGGGGCCTTGGCCTGTGACCCTTACCACACTCACACAGGAGTGCTTACCGTAGCCCTGACTGCCACCACCCAACCAGGGCCTCTGTACCTAGGGACACTGTCACAAACCTGTGCACCCCTCAGGAGCCTCCCCAGAGCCCATGTGCTCTGTACTTTCTGCAAATGCAACCTCGAGGTCTCCTGGAAAAAGAGTCCTGCCAATTCTTTAGTCCCTGCACTCCCCTCCTGCCCCTCTCCCATCTCCAGCGAGGCCAGGATGGGGCTCTGTCTGGCTGTGCTTTATGCATCTGCCTCTATCTGTAGGTGCCACTAACCCCAGAGAACAGGGTCCTCCCAAAATCTGTCTCCTCAGCAATCAGCACCCTGGAGTCACCTTGGAAGCAAGGGATTAATGATTGCTGAGTAAGCAGCCTATAGGGCACATGGGCTAAGGTGTCATAGTTTCATCCTGGGACACATTGGTCTGCAGAGGTGAAACCACAGCTGCAGCAGGAAGGAGAGGAGCAGGAGGGCCTGCCTGCTCTCTCCAGGCTGGAGCCAGAGAGCTTGTGGGTGTTGGGGGGTGGGGATACAGGGGTGGGGTCTGTCTATTTTGAATGGATTACTTTAAACACTAACAGGCTGCATTTCAAATTTCCTGTGGGTGGAGGGGAGAGGAAGATTGTGGTAGTTGGACAGGCCTTGATATAAGGAAGAGGAAAGAATTGCACATGGAGGTATTTTCTCCCCAAATTTTCTTGACATTTTAAAAAAATAATAATAATTTTAAAAGAAAGATTCAATTCCCTTTCCCATCTGCAGTCCACTTGGCCAGCCTCTTGATCCCTTTTGATAGACGTGTTTTGATCCGGGCTCACACAAAGACCCTTGACCACCTCTCCAGTTTAAGGAGAAGCAGCTGGAGCCTGCTTCTTTTAAGTGGCCTGTGTGCTGGCCTGGCCAGGGGGCCTCCTCTGGGACCCACCTTGGGGCCCTCCACAGCTGCCTATGGACCGTCTCCGGCATGAAGGAAACAAGGGTGCTGTACTCTCTTCCTGGGCATGCTCACTTCTCCCACATTGGGAGCCCATTCGAACCACCTTGTGCAGGAACCCTCAGGGAGACAGAGAGCACTTGTTTGTGGAAGGCTCACCTGTCCTTTTGGGAGGCCCTGTGAGCCTCCCTTCATTTCTCCCCTCCCCCAGCTCATATATAAAAAATATACAAATTTAAGGGAGGGAGCCAGAACTCATTCTGTTTCCTTCTTTCTTCTTTCCCCAGCTGGCATGGGCTCTTGGTGCACTTTATAGAATCATTCCCTTCAAAATGTAATTTTAGAAATGTCAAGTTGATTTTGAGTTCTGGGAGAGTGAGAAAAGCATCCATCAGCTTCAGAATTAGAAACGTACCAACTTAGGAAGAACCAGCACTTTTTGTGGAGCATTTTGCCCGAGAAAACATGATCTGCTCAGAGTTGGCAGCCCTGGGAGCCCTGAGATGCCAGTGGGCATATGGGCCGGGCTCATCCACTGGGCTATGGCCAGTTTTTCCAACGGGTGTGGGACCAGGGCTAAGGTCCCCAAAGGTGCTATGTGTGGCTGCCCAGCCATCTAGGGAAAGAAGGTACCTGCCAGGCCTCTCCTGTCATCAGCCTATGCCTACATCCTGGGGCCAGCTCACAGAACTCCACACTTGCCTCTCTCAGACGTTGCTGCAAAGAGCCCCTCCCCTGAGGCCAACCCTGGCAATAACTCAGGGCTAAATATTCATACTGTTTGATTTAGCCAACATATCAAAGTTTCACCTGTCTTAGTGATCACCTAGTGCCCTCCAGACAAGCCAGGGCCTGCCTGGGAGTGGCCCTAAAAGGGCCCCCAAAGTGGAGTTTTAGTTACTAGCAGTTAATCTTCTGCTTTGATTTAAACCATCTTCCCAGTCCTCTGACTGCCACCTCCCACTCCCAGTGCGGTGATGGAGGTCTTGTCAGCTTTGATGAAAAATGGACTTCAGCTGGAGCCAACTCCAAATGATTGGTAATGGCTGCCAAGTATTCTGCATTGAGGCTTCTGATGAATGAGTGATGTTCGGGGGCAGGGAGTGGGAGCCACCAATAACTGCATTAGACCTCCTTGTCTTTCATGGGGCTTGTAGGGTTAACTTCTTTTTAACAGGAGGTAACTAAAATTCTGGAACCCTAAGAAAATTACATGTAAAGGTGAGAAAATCAGAAACCTAACCCAACTGAAACTGACTCAAACCACCACAAAAACAGGTATAAGCTTCAGGCACAACTGATTCAGGGGCTCAGTTGATGTCCTCAACAGTTGTCCCCTCTTCAGCGACCAGTTCTAATTCCCTGGGTTGTTTTATTCTAAATAGATGGCTCTCACCAGGAGGCAACATGACGACCTCAGCTAGTCTTGGAATTGATTCACTTTGGGTCCTGTGACCACTCTCCAAGCACTGACACCAAGGGGTGCTGTGGTGTCTTAGTCTGTCCTCTGCTGCTACAACAGAATACCACAGATTTATAAAGGGAAGCTCATGGTTTTGGAAGCTGGGAATTCCAATGCTAAGGGGCCACACTTGGTGGGGAGGTTCTTCTTGCTTTAGCATAACATGGCGGAAAGGCAAGCAAGTACTTGAGACAGAAGAATCAGGCTGAACTCATCCTTGGTACCAGGAAACCACACCTGCATAACATTGATACCTTCATGAAGGCAGAGCCCTCCTGGCCGAATCACCTCTTAAAGATTCCACCTCTTAATACTGTTAAAATGGTACTTAAGTTTCTAATACATGAACTTTGGTGGCACATTCAAATCACAGCAGGTCAGATAGAAAATAGGCTGTTTTCCCAGCTTTTCACCTGCTAGGGTCTGACCCTTAAAGACTGATAATAGTAAAAGGATATTTTCTTAAGGAAAATTGGGATGCTATTACTAGAGTAAGTAAAAATGGTTGCTGGGCGGGGAAATGCACTAGAGACCCACTGTAGTTCCCAGGGAATGACTTGGAGGAGACACTTGTTTGGGCATTCCTGAACAGTATGAAACGGGGTTAGAGAACTGGAGTGTCTTCCAGAAACCCCACTATGGAAGCCCTTTTAGGGCCAGTCCCAGGCAGGCCCTAGGACTGGAAGTTTGGCCCACTGAGGACACCTGCTATCCAGATGACTTCAAGGAATCACAAAAGGGGACATATAGCTTTTTGCATCCAATCTGCTCATATCCAAATCAGAAAACCAAAGAGACCAGAGGGATGTCAGTAAACAAACTCAGAGTTAACTGCAGAAAACAGGACTAGAACCTACTGAAATGTGAGCTCCAGTGAGGATCCAGGCTCCAGTTTCGTTTGTCCAGGACTGAGCAGGGGGCCAAGGCTTCTTTTATAGCAGGTTTTTGTTGAACTTTGAAAGTCCTACAAAAGAATTCAAAGACAGGCAAGACTCCTTAAAGAACGAATCTCTCATTTCTCCCCTAATGACCCTTGTTCTTTTTAAGTCAGTTATTAAATACACCTTCTGGGGAGAGAATCTAGGAGAGTAGTTTAGGACATTAGTTAAGAGTTTACTCTGTAGCCAGACAAATCTCCACGAACTGTACATCACATGCCCTCTCTGAGCTTGTTTGTTTTCTCATCCACAAAATAATAGCCAGTAACAGTCCCTGGCTCTTGTGTTATCACAGGGAATATATGAGTTGGTGCCCCCTAAGTACCTGCACACAGCAGCACAAAAGTATGGCAAAATGTCACCAAAGTTTATTCCCCTGCTAAAATGCTGTTGGGGGAAGGGAAGCCTGAGGAGAGATTTGTTAAAGGATATGAAATTATAGCTAGCTAGGAGGAATCTGTTCTAATGTTCTGTACCACTGTAGGGTGACTATAGTGAACCGTATCATATCATACAGTTTTAAAGAGCTAGAAGGAAGATATTGAATGTTCCCAATACAAAGAAATCATAAACGTTTGGGATTATGGATTTACTAATTACCCTTATTGGATGGATCACTATACATTATAAAGATATCACCATGTAGCTCATAAATACATATATAGTATTATTTGTTGGTTTAAAAAATTGAGCTAAATTTTAATTAATTCTACTGAAGTAGGAAGCCGAGGCTGCTCCCTCTCCCAAGAACCTTCCATAAGACTCTCCAAGCCCCGTTTTCTCTTCCCATCCTTTGTTAACTTATTCCCAAACAGCAGAAGGATAGAGGGAGGAGAACAGGACTACGAAGTCTACTGAATAAGCTGCTCCTAATGTTTCCATAAAGGTGGACAAAGTGAAATGGGCTCCCAGTCAGACAAAAGGGAAAAGCTGCACACTTGCCAATGTCGATGTATCTTTAAAACGGATCACTAACCAGAAGGCCCATCCAAAGAAATTAGGATGCAAGGTAATCAAAATGCTCATAGGTTGTTGATGGGAAAGCAAAAAGTAACAGCCTCTTAGGAAAATAGGCTGGCAGTCCCACAAACAGTTGCTGTGCAACCCAGCCACCCACACCTGGGACCTTACCCTCAAGAAAAAAAAAATCACACAAAAACCTGCATATGAACTCTGAACGTATATGGCAGCTTTATTAATAATCTCCCCAAACTGGAAGCAACCCAAATGTTCTCCAACTGGTGAAAGGATAAGAAATTGTGGGAGATGCATACAGTGGAATATTATTTAGCAGTAAGCATGAACTGTTGAGACATGCAACAACATGATAACTCACACTGACACTGTGACCCCTGACATGATGCAATGGGAAGGGCACTCACCTCTTGGTAATCTGTTCCAAAATGCATAAGCAGTTGACCATAGCAACAATACCGAACAAACCCAAACTGAGGGCATTTGGGTATATCCACAAAATACCCAACAAGCACCTTTCAAAGGTATCAAGGTCGTGAAAAATAAGAAAATACTAAGAAACCACAGGTGGGAGGAAACTGAGAAGCCACAGCCACTAAAGGCCAATTGGGATTCTGAACCAGAAAAGGGACATTATTGGAAAAACTGGTGAAACCCAAATAAAGTGTGTAGTGTAGTTATTGTACCATTGTTCTGTAAGATGTTAGCAACAAAAGGGAAGAGGGGTACGGCATCTACGGGGACTTGGTACTGTCTTTGCAGCTTCTCTGTAAATCTAAGAATATTCCAAAATAAAAAGCTGTGTGGTTTTTTGTTTGTTTTATTTTTCAAAGGCTTCATACTTGTATGACATTTTGGAAAAGGCAAATCTAGAAGGACAGATATCTGCTCAGTGGCTGCGGTTGGAGGAGGAGTGGACTGCAAAGGAGCAGGAAAGAACTGAGAGGTGATGGAACTCTTCTGTAAATTGATTGTGTTGGTGTTTACACAAATGTGTGCATTTGTCAAAATCCATAGACTTGTATACTAAAAAGGAAGAATTATACTTATTTATAAATTATGCCTTAATAAATATTGTTCTAAAGAAAAGAAATTGGATCCTGGATCTTCCCCAGAGGGATTCCAGCATTACAGGGAGAGATCTCCAGGGATGTCACCTGACCTGGAGAGACTCAGCCCGGTTGCAGATTAGGGAGTCTGACTGGCCTCCAGCTCCCATGGTGAGAACGCTACTCACGCCCCACCCACCTGCAGGTGTCTCCCCCTATCCTTCTGTGCAAAGTCAGACCAGGTCGGGCACTGCTTCAGCACCCATCACTACAACATCGCAGAGGCTAAAAGCAAGGAAGTTTGCTTCCTTTCTCACTCCTGCTCTATTTCCAGCATGGGTCAGTGGGCTCTGCATCAGTTTCCTCAAGGGCTGATGAGGATGTCTCCAGCCTATATCTGATCACACAAAATACACAAGCCTCTCAGCCACTGCAGCAAGGAAAGGTGGAGGTTCGTGCGTCCCATTTGTGCTTCTAGGGAGGTGGCACATTTCTCTCCCTTCAGCATCCCTCCCAGAACCCTTGCAGTTCTGGGAAGTGGGACCAGGTAGACACAACACTTCCTGAGCACGGCACCACTTAAAAAGGCTCCTGGTCTTTAAAATTGATTTGAAAATTTTGCAATTGTAAAGTCTAGTTTGTTTGAAGGAAAGAAGAAAATATGTACAAGACCATTAAGTTAGCAAACATCCTAGAAAAAGTGCTGCATACCTCATTGCTAAATATCAATCACCACAGTCACCTCCAAAGTACTCCCCTTGGGAAGTTATACGCCAATGCCAGCACCTAGTCCACCCTTGAAAGCTATTTTGGAACTCTTTTTCAGGAATGGCCATTGGAGTTGTCGATTAAGTTTGTGACTTCATCTTAGAAAAAGTGCTTACTTCCTCACGGTTGAATATCACTCCAGAGTGCTCCCCCTGATTATCCGGTGACCATAGTAATAGTCAGCATTGAGGTATGGAGCCATTTTTCCAGAATGAGTTCCCAAACTTGTCAGACCCTGTATGTATTACTTAAAGGAGGGGTGTGTGTATGTGTTTGGTTTTGGTTTTAGTAGACAAATGTTTTGTTATGCTGCTGGTTCTGTGTTCTTATAGGAGATCAGAAAAATTCTGGGCAAATGCACAGTTATAGACCAATATTCAAGATTCCCACCATGCACACACACCCCTTGTGAGCAGTCTTGGCTCCCATTCTGCCAGGAGACACAGTCTTCAGCTGGTAAAGCCGAGGCATGCTCTGAGCCATAGGACCTCCTGGTCTCAGCTGACCCGCTCAGGAAACCACTGTGGCAGGCCCTGCAGAATGACTTTTCACGTAGTGAAGACTCAGAGATCAGGAGATTGTTCCTCTTTTGATTCTGAGCTGGTGATAATATGAAATAATCTGACAATAATAAAAGTGACAGACACCGGGAGAAGATATTTGCAAGTTATGTCTCTGACAAAGGTTTAATAACCAGAATCCACAGAGAACTCAAACGTATTAGCAAGAAGAGAACGAGTGATCCCATCTCAGGGTGGGCAAGGGACTTGAAGAGAAATTTCTCTAAAGAAGATAGGTGCATGGCCTACAGATATATGAAAAAATGCTCACTATCCTTAATCATCAGAGAAATGCAAATCAAAACTACTTTGAGGTATCACCTCACTCCAGTAAGATTAGCCCATATCACAAAATTCCAAAACCAGAGACGCTGGCGTGGATGTGGAGAAAAGGGAACACTCCTACAGTGCTGGTGGGAATGTAAACTAATATGTTCCTTTTGGAAAGACATCTGGAGAACACTTAGAAAACTAAAAATAGACTTGCCGTTTGATCCTGCAATTCCTTTATTAGGTATATTCCCAGAAGACCAAAAATTAGTTACCTAATTTCAATATCTAATGATTATTGGTAATAGGTACAAGATTTTTATCAATTTTTTACAAGCTTAAATGGCAGCTTTTTATTTCATTTTTATTG
>CAUYQV010177515.1:0-10025 GCA_963574575.1 Galagoides demidoff
CCTGTGGTCCCAGCTACTTGGGAGGCAGAGGCAGGAGACTCGCTTGAGCCCAGGAGTTGGAGGTTGCTATGAGCTGTGATGCCATGGCACTCTACCCAGGGAGATAGCTTGAGGCTCTGTCTCAAAAAAAAAAAAAAAAAAAGAAATGTTGCATATTAAGCCAGAAACACATAAAGTAACAAGAGAAAAGTGAATTTATAATATGCTCAACTATATTTTTTCTGTCTTTGTGGTTTCCTGTATAAATCTTATTTGTTTCCTCCAAATTATCCTATTTTCCAATCAATGTGGTAATCAAAGCCTTCTTCTAGTGCTACACAATCTGTATGTAAATTGTAAAGGAAAAAGACGTCCAATGACTTTTTCATTTCCAAAAAAATTTGAAGAAGACATCACAAATGTGCTTTTCAGATCCAACTGCAATGAGTTACACTGGGACCCCATCTCTGTGTAACCACGTGAATGCAACATCCTGCCACACTCAGATGCTCCCTTTCTAGAGCTCCCAGCTGTAATTCCACCTGTAAGATCTGGAGTTGGAAACAAGCTCTAGTGCAGGCTCTCATCTCACTGCCACCTCTTCCATGTCTGAGGCAGGAAGAATACCAGGTTCTCAACTTGACCAAGAGCACAACAGGAGTTTAAAGGAGCCAGTGTCAGAGGCTGCAACACCCATGGGGAAATATTGTTATTTTTCTTTATTCGGCAGAGGGAGTTTCCCACTATATTTAAATGGTTCACTCCCTTCTTGAGAAGAAAGAATCTTCTTTTCCAGCCTGCAGAGACCTTCTGTTACCCACATTTATTATATAGCTTTAGGGAATACACATACAAAACTCTCCTCCCCACCCCATGGGACTTCCCAACTCCCACCAGTGGCTCCCCCACATCTCCACCCTTCCACACCCCCCAGGAGTTACTGACTTGAAACCTCTCTCTGTTGTTTGTGGGCAGGCAGTCTTTGGGTGGGGAGGTGGAAGAAGAGTTATGTCTTCTGGGGTCTATTCCTTCATGGACCCATTTCACACCACCATCTGTCTCAACCTGGGTCATCTCATCCTATATTCTGGCCATGGCCTCCTAACTGGTCTCCCTGGTCTAACATTTCCTCTCTAATCCAGGTTTCACATTGACAGTGGATAGTCTTACAAGAACATGAGCTAGAACAACCCAGAATCCTTCGGTGGTTTTCCATTCCCTACCACCAGACACAATCCTGTCTCCTTTGGTGAAGTTTGTGAAGCACGTCAAATCTTTGACCCTAGAGGTGTCCATACAGGACCAGAAAGAACACTAAGTGATACGGGAGGACTTGCCCCCTGAAGGAGAAAGGGGAAGGAGTTAAGCTAAATAACTTCTAAAGTTTCCTTTCTGATTACACTCCAGTGGTTCATACCTGTAATCCTAGCATTCTGGAAGGCTGAGGCACAAGGATCCTTTGAGCTCAGGAATTCAAGACCAGCCCAAGCAAGACCAAGACCCTGTCACTATTAAAAATAGAAAAAAATAACTGGGCATTGTGTAATCCCAGCTACTCAGGAGGCTGAGGTGGGAAGATTGCTTGAACCCAGGAGTTTGAGGCTGCTGTGAGCTATGATGATGCCATGGCACTCTACCCACAGTGACAGAGTGAGACTTTGGTTTAAAAAAAACAAAATTTCCTTTCAACCCTGACATGTTATGCTTCTGGGAACTCTTTGGTCGGCCATGTAGGTCCTACCATTATCTGACCTTAAGCCTCCTGCAAAGTAATGCGGACTGATCCCCAACAAAATGTTGCTCACATGGTTCTGCACATAGTTAACCCACTTCCATAAAATTTCTTTCCTAGTTGTCTTTTTTTTAATTATAAAAGTAGTAATGCTTGATGCAACAAAACAAAATAATACTGGAGTCTTTAAGGTAAAATCTCTCAGCCATTGCCCTCCCAGAGGTAACCACTGGTAGCAGTAGAGTGTACGTCCTCCCAGTCCTTTTCCAGGACACATACACACACATTTGACACTTGATCTTACACTGTGCCTTAAAGAGAAGGACATTTCATTCTTATATGCATGGACTAATGAGTGTCTCTCTAGCTCCCTAAGGTGGTAAACCTAGTTACTTCATCTGCTTCAACTGTTGGTATTCCACAAATGAGAAAATGAAAGGTAGGGGTTATCATGTTTCTCATTCAAAATCATGAATCAGCTTGTGGCAGTATTAAGAGCAGAACAAGAATTCCTAACCCATTGTGTATCTTTACACTATAAAGTGTTCTTCTCCCTATGGTGCAGAATATAATGTTATACAGATACCAGATAGAAATAAGTGCTTGTTGAAAGAATAATCTGCAGAGGCAGTATTTTGAACTCAGGCAAAGTGAGAATTTGACTGTCATTCACTTAACTGTGTGACCTGAGATAAGCAACTGGGCCTCAGTTTCACCATCTGAAAAATGGGGTAATAATAATATTACTTACATATAGAAAGAACTGAGAATTAGATAGTATCTGCAAAGCACTCAAAAAGGTACTATGCTAATAAAACTTGCTATCATCAGCATCATCCTATCGCTAATATAAGCTCCCATCATATAATAAATATCTTCCTTTTTGAAATGCAGGCTGGCAAATCAAAACTAAATCTTGTTAGCTCTGATCCTTGCCTAAAAAGAAATCAGTATGGGAGGAAACTCATAAAGTATCAGTGAAAAAAAATATTTAAGGACACAGTGCTTGAAACTATTACTACAGGGAGAAACGACCTCAAAGACCTCATAGAACAAAAGCATTGCAACACTGACTTCACCAACGAATAAAAATGCTTTAAAAAACACCTTAACAACCTCTAGCACAGCGGTTCTTAACCTGTGGATTGTGACCCACAGGAACTGTATTAAAGGGTTGCAGCATTAGGAAGGTTCAGAACCACTGCTCTAGCAATGAGCATCCAAGTGGGTTGCAAATCTATTCGAGAATTGTTTTTCTATGATAATATTTCTAATAATTTCTGCTTCTATACCCAAAGTACTGGCATTAGAGAACTGGCATACTAATAGAAATATTATTATAGAAACATTCTTAAAATGAATCAGATAGTATCAAAGAGTCAACACTACAACAGCACCTATCTCATATAGCCCTCAGGCTCTATTGCTTAATGGACAGATGAAAGTGCTAATTAAGCCCACTTTTAAAGGATGTCCTTAGGCAGGACAGTAAACCATAGATAGCAGAAGGTCTCCAGACTAAATAAGGAACCAGTAAGGCCAACCCAGTTGGACACAGTCCTACTGAAAAGATGGGAGACAACAAGAAGAGCTGAGGTGTTCTGCACATGAAGGGCAGCCTCGAAAAGCAAAGTATTCAAACTTATTTGAACCTCAGGTTTTTCCTCAACTGCTTCATTGGCAACACTTCTCATTCCTCCTCCGCTTAAGTGAAAAAGCCCAAATAACCCACCATAGATTATAAACCCCCAATAAATAGCACAGTCTGGGAGAATACCAAAGCCTTCTCAGGCAACCAAAACACATCAAATATTTCTTCCCGCAGCACCTTGGCCAAAAGCATCTCTCAACGCTACCAGAGCTGAAAGCTCTTACTAGTTCTTAGAGTTGCTAGACTACAGGCATTAGCCATGCATTTCAGGATCTATTTTACTTTCCCACCTTGTTAATTAACTAACTAGGGATGGCAAAGCATCTCACAAATACAAGGTGTCAGGAAAACGCTAAGTAAATTCACCTACCTGGTCTAAATGTCAATGCTATATTAAGAAAGGGGGTAAGCGGGAGAGATTGAGTTGTCCCCCAGATTGCTGCAATCCTGGGTTCGCTAACGTAGAAGCGGAGAGACTCATGTGCCCTGCAGCAGCCTCTGGCCCCAAAGCAGGGCTCTCGGCAGGACTTCTGGAAGGGAAACCTGGACCAGGGCCACCCCAGGGCAAAGGGAACGCTGCTTGCCAGGCGCATCCTCACTGCTCAGCCTGTCATCTCCCCGCATCTCTCGGATGTCAACAAACCCTACCCACAAAGTGAAACTTTCCTGGCCCCCAAGGTCTGCGTTCTATCTGGAAGCGCTTGGCGGTGACAGGTGTGGGGTCAGGGCTGGGAAGGGGACCTCCACCCAAAGTCCTAGAGATTGTGTAACCAGCCCTGGAGGAGGGGCTCGGGACCAGCTTCTCACGCTGAGCATGAACAGGCCGGCCCCGGGACCCCGCGATAGGCGCGGCGGCCGGAGGTGTAGGGGGGGATGGGGAGGACTGTCGTCCCGCCCCCCGGGACCGCCCCCGGGCGGCATGGGGAGCTGCGGCGCTGACACAGCCCGGAGAGGGCGCCCGTGCGGCCAACCGATCCCGAGGCGGGGTACGCGATGGCTCGGCAGCCGCGGCCGGCCTTACCTGCGCGCCGGGCCGAGACAGCGGGAGGCAGCTCGGGATGTCGGGGCGGCGGGCAGCGGGCGGCTGCACTGGCAACCACCCTGGCCACGGCGTGCAAGGAGCCGCGGCGGCGGCGGCGGCGGGCGCGGGACTGACAGCCCCAGACCCCGCCTTCAGCAGTAGGGCCCCGCCCCCTCCGCGGCCGCACGGCTTGCCCCGCCTCCTCCGCCCACCGCCGGGGTCAAGCTGGGTCCACCGGCAAGAAGGGCGGGGGCCCTCGCTTCTGATTGGTCCCGAAACTGCCAGCCCCGCCTACTCGCCGCCCCCTCCTTGGCAGGGAAGTGGCGCGTGCGCGCTGATTGCGGAGGCTAGCGGTTATGCTGAGCGCGGGTGTTCTTGGTTCCTGAGCGTGGGTGCCCGGACCTGAAGAGCAAGAATTCAGACTCATACTCCACGTTGAACCGTCCTCATTCACCTATGAACGAACCTACCGGAGAAAACCAAATCCGAAAGGGCCAGGCCGTAACCAGAGAAAACTCCAAAACTATGAACTGCATCAGAAAACGAGCCATCCGCTGGGGACCCAGCTCTGACTGCTCTAAGGGTGCTTTATGCACGCACTGGATTCGCTCCGCGGACAGCAAGTGCAAGAGATCAGCGGCGTTATGGTGTGCCAATCAGAGAGATTGATGCTGAGGAAAGTGGCCCCCCTCTGCCCTGGCGCCTCCCTCCTCCTTCCCATCCCTTTCTGGAGTAAAATACATCTCCCACCTCTCTGTACAGGCTCCCTCCCCTTAAGACTGTAAACAAGAGCACGTCTCTCAACAAAAACAAGTGGAGATCAAGAAATTCCACTCCTAGATAAACACTCAGGAGAATTGGAACCACGTCTACAACATACTGACAAGGCCAGAAAGTGGAAACAGCCGAATGTCCACCGATTGATGAATACAAATTAGGTTTTATCCATACAATGAAATAGTATTCCACCATAAAAAAAGAATGCAGTTCTATTACATGCTACAAAATGGATAAGTCTTTGAAAACACGCTAAGTGAAAGAAACCTCACAAAAGCCCACATAGAGTATGATTCCATTTATATGAAATGTATCAGAATAGGTAATTTCATAGAGACAGAAAGATCAGTGGTTGCCAAGGACTGGGAGGAGGGGAAAATGAGGAACGACTGTTTAATGGATACAGAATTTCTTGTGGGGGAAGGGAGTGTGAAAAAATGTTCCGAAATTAGATAATGGTTATGACTGTACAACTTCATGAATATACCATACTAAAAGCTGCTGGATTGTACACTTTGAAGAACTGAATTGCATGGTATGTGAATATTTAATTTAAATAGCAAAAAAACAACACCTAACTCCCTCCACACTGTACCCTTTCCAGCTACCCTGCAGTTAACCAGTTCTTCTCATCCAAGACTCTTGCAGTGGTGGCCCACATGTGTTTCCTTCCATTTCTCCATTCACTCCCTAGAATGTGGCTTCTGCCTTGACAGGGGAACAAATCCACTCCCTCCTTGAAACTGTATCCTGCAGTTTTCTGTGACCTTGCACATTCCTGGTTCTTTTCTCCATTTCTCCTGTCTTGTCACTTTTTTTCTTGGCAAGCCTATTTTAAATGTTTATGTTTTCTGTGGCTCCTTCCAGAATCCTTCCTAGGTTATATTGTTTATACCCATGGGTTCAGTTACTACACTGCAAATTCTAACCTCCACTGATGTCCCACAGCTTTCTCAAACTAGATGTGTTGTAAGTAATTGCCATCTACCCCGCCCCCACCGCCTCCTCCATCTTCCCTCCTGTAGTGGTATTTATTACTCCATGCCAGAACCTGAGAACCATCATTGATTCTGCCCTCTTCCCTCTTCTACATCACCAATCTCATAGATGTTCTTAAATCTTATAGTTCTTTATAATTATCACCACAGCCCTAGTCTAATTAAAGGCAATCATCTTTTGCCTTCTAATTCCCTTGGTCTTTTGTCCCCTTAAAATCTACTTTGCAAACAGCTGTTGAAGTGGACACCCATTGGTTTAGCTACAGTAGCTGGCATTCCTTTTTCTTATAATAGCAACACTCCAATTTTCCTTTAGAAACTTAACCTGCCCCAGTGAGGGCTTGGGGAGATGGCCAATCAAGATGCTGACTTTACCTGATCCAGGATGGGTATTCCCCAAAGCTGGGACAATATGGCATCTTTCATCTGGAATTTGAATCCTAAGTAGAGCCACATAAAGACTGAAAGTGGTTTGACCTGATACTTCTGAACCGAGGAGACTTTCAGTTGATTCCTGTTATTTCTGTATTCCTGAACCTTAGAGCCTATGTTCTTTAGATTTTCCTTTCATTGCCTGAGTGATCCCATAATTCTTCAATACAGTTCCTCTGTTGGAACTTAATTAAAATACTGTGCAGCCACAGAATTCATACAGAAATATGTCAGAGACACACAAACCATGCCTTGCTCTTAATTCAAACTCCTTAGAGGCATCCCATCACCTACAGAACAGACACCAAATTCCGTAACACAAACCCCAAGACCTTCCATGACCCTGCTCCTACCTGCCTGTCAGCACCTTATCTCTGTCCTCCCTTCCTTTCTCAAACATCTATCTCTGTCCTTCTGAATTATTGATATTTGCGGTTTCACATAAACCTTGCTATAAGGCTTCATGCCTTGGTTGTCATGAGTCTCCTCTGTAGAACTCCTCCCTGCTCCCATCCAGCTAAGAACTCCTCCCTACTCCCATCAGAAAGCCTTCCTCAGTCTTTCCTGCTCCCAACATTCTGCCTTTCTCTGCGTTTTCAAGGCACTTTATTCTGCCTATTATCACACTGTTATGGTATTTTACTTATCTACCTTTCCTCCCAAACTTAGAGCTCTTTAAGGCTGAGTTCTTCTTCTCTGTATCCCCAGTGCTTAGCACAGTGCCTGACACATGACAGGCACCTACAGCACTTCTTCTCTTCTTTGCATCAGTAATTCCTGAGTAAGAGAAAGGGATCTATCACAGTGAAGGACATTAGCAGGCATTTTGGCCCGAGAGAAGAAAAACCAAAATCCAGGCTTAGGCACCTCCTATAGGTTACCCCAAAACTTTATTCCAGTTCTGCCAAACGTTACAGAACACTGCCAAAAACCCAGGAATACTGAAGGACACTTATTTAAATGATAACTCTCATCCTCTCAAATCTACTTAATTTCTCCAAAAACCTTCATGCTTTAATGAAAATGCAACCAGACGACTGTCTTCATTACTGTGACTGAATGGTAAGGTGTATTTTTGTACATATTTTTAATCATAGACTGAAGAAGAAACAGAATGTAAGCAAATCTACTTGAATGTCTATTGTGAACCATGTACCTTAAGTGGAATCATAAGCTATCCATATGCAAATATTTAGTGAGGAGAGCTGAGTCTAGTCCCAGATCAGCCATGACCAGCTGCTTGACGCTGGGTAGGTCATTGGCCTTAGACGCCTGCTGTTAGCCTTGTCAGTATCCATTCTTTCATTCTCCTACCATTAGAACCCCAAACATTATTTGTAAAACCACTTTTTCTCCATTCTCACCTATGTAGTATTGCTGTTATTCACCTGACCTCTAACTCCAGGAGTAGGGCCTGATTATCTTAAAGCCATTGTTCTATTCCATCCTCCTGGCTACAGAAGTTAGTTTAAGAGCAGTCATGAACCCAATCAGGGCAGAGAGATTTGCCTACCCACTATAGTTCCTATCAATTATGGAACATCTGGAATTAATGCACTCACATATTATCACAAGGATAGAGACTAGATTGCTAGGCAATGGAGGAATACTAAGAAACACATAATGGGAAAATGAAAAAAAATCAGAGCCTTGGTTACCTTGTTGAGTAGTGAGCAGCTAGATCAAGCCACACCTGAAGCTGACAGACTTCTATATTCTTCATTTATATGGACCAATGAATTCCATCTGTTGTCAGAGTTTAGTTTTTAATCTATAATGTAAATAATCCTACCAGTAACACTTAATCTCTCTGGGCCTCCATATTTCTCTCAAAACAAAAGTAGTCTGGATAAGGTGGCTCACACCTGTAATTCTAGCACTCTAGGAGGCCAAAGCAGAAGTATCAGTTACGGTCTCGAGTTCAAGACCACCCTGAGCAAAGGAAACCCCTACTAAAAATAGAAAAATTAGCCAGGCATGGTAATGCATGTACCAGCTACTCAGGAGGCCAAGACAGGAGGATTGCTTGAATTTAAGGTTGCTGTGAGCTAGGCTGAGGCCATCGTACACTAGCTCAGGCAAGAGTGAGACTGTCCTCCACTAAAAAAAGTAATATGGATAACCTGTAAGGATTCTCCCAGTTCACACATCCTTTGAGTCTCTGAAAGGTAATACACTCATAAAAATGTAAATGTATTGTCTTTGACCAGTAAGCACCAAAGTAAGGCTGTCTAGTTTAACCCAACAAAAGAAAACTGAGGCTAGAAATGCAAACAGAAATCCTTAATCTTTGACCTGTTCTCAAAGTTACCAAGATCTCCACCCCAAGTACTTCAGCCACTTGTTCCTAAACTCTGAGAATAGTGGAAGATGGGGGACAGTGGTCTGGAAGGAAGCATATTAGGTGGCCCTGCTTTAGAGGACTTTAGATTTAATAGCAGGTCTCATTCTTGCCGATGCTTTTGGCGTTGGACCCCTTGTATAGATTCTGAGCACTTCTGCCCAAATTCTTTGACCTGCCCTGAGCACTTCTCTCTGCCTTTTCTCTCCCCTCAGGTCTGAACTCTGAATCGTATATTTAACTTTCCAGCCTGTCCTCACGTCTGCATTCCCAACCCTGAACACCTTCAGTCAGAAGTGGAGATGTATCAGTCAGGCAACTGCAGAGCACGGATTAATTTATCTGTGGCAACAGGGCCTAGAGAAAGAAGACCAGGGATGGTTATTTAGCAGAGCTGAGTCACTTAATAAAAGTGATTAAGCAACTCAGAGGCCTGAAGGTGGTTTGAGAAAACTGATACATTGCACTTGCAATTATGGGTGAAAGGTTTCACATACTTGGCTTCCTGGACACACAGCCCTTTTAAAATAATGTATTTGCACATACTGTTGTAATCAATACCCGAATTTGAAAAAAGAAAAAAGTGTTATCTAGGTCCCTGGCAGGTATTGCACTATTGCACTGGGACACTGGAGCCATACCTGGAGGCATGGAGAACCTCAGGAAGAGATGATATGGTAAGAATCCTGGTTTCTTTCTTGGAAGTAGTTAGAAACTAAAAGCATGCCGCTAGTTAAGTTTGTTCTTTGACCCAGCTTTGCAAGATTCATGAAAAAAGACCTTCCATACAGGTTTGATTGATTCATTTAGCATTTTAGGAAGAGTAACCTTTGCACACAGACATGACTAATGTTCCTATTCTCCAGGAGCTCAGGAGTGGGGGAGGAGAGGAACACTGCATCAGGCAGGTCCCAACAGGAAACAAAGTTTGCCCCATACAACGCAAATGAAACTACACATTCATATGAAGGGCAAAACATAGCTATAGTCCAGACTGTAGAAGGGAAGAGGGGAGAGGGGAGAAGGGAAGGGATATGGGAGGAGGGAGGGCATTTGGGGGACCTCACCTAATGTGCATGATGCAATGGTACATT
>CAUYQV010177517.1:0-18536 GCA_963574575.1 Galagoides demidoff
AGGACTTTGAGGGTGCTGTGATCTATGATAACACCATGGCACTCTACTCAAGACTCTGCCTCAAAAATAAAAAATAAAAAAATAAATTGAACAACCAAATTATTTGGTCAGACATGCTAATATGCCACCTCTCTTAAACACTGCAAACATTTTATACACTACATATAATACTTTTCTTAGAACTTAACACGATCATATCAAACTTTCCCAGAAATGAAAAACCCACTTCACACCCATAAACAAATTAAGGCGATCCCCAAAAGGTTGATATTCTGGAGTGGTCAGCAATTAGGGGCCAGAGGCTAAGGCCTGTGCTGATACCTATTTAGGGAAATTCTTCCTACTCCATTTATAAACGTACTGCGTTATTATTATAATCATGATAACAAAGATTGCACACTCAACTATGCAGTTGGCATTGAGTTCAACCTCCCAGAAATTTGAGAATTAGCTGGCTCATCAGTTGGAGTAGATAGAAGTCTGCAATACCTACTAAGATTGCAGCTGACTTCCTCTTTGGCTTGGTTTGCTTTTGAATTTCTTTATTCTCTTAAGACATTTAAGTGTCTTCCTATTGAGTAAGACAAACATCAAAGTTATTTCCACTAGGTACCTCACTTTCTTATGCAAATCTTTTGTAACCCCTGGTAACCTCTTTCCTAACCTCTTTTAACTAATTTGTGTGGACAGAACTCTGCACTCTCACTGCTTTTCTGCTAAGGGTGCTGTTAGCTTTCTTCTCCCTGACACAACTCTCAAGACTCCTATAATTTTCTATCAGGACCAGGACTTTTCTAACTGGATCCTGTGCTCTGGCATCTGGTTCTGAAAGAAGATACTCATGATAACTGTAAATAGTGAAGGGTTGACTAAAACCAAACCTATATAAAAAGCAATTGACTCGTTGCAAACTGGTAAAACCCTTGCATTTAAGGGTAGGCCACTGGCCCTCAATCAAGGGAGATCTTGGCTGCCAGATTTAATAAATAAAAAGACCAGATGTCCAGTGAGATTTGAATTTTAAATAAATTTCCAAAATACTGTATTGGACATACTTGTACTAAAAAAAATTTGTTATCTTAAATTGTTGTTTAACTGATAACTAAAGACATGGCCAATGTCTGGAGTCATTTTTGATGGTTACACTGGGAGCAGAATCATGCTATTGGCACGGGGTGGGAAGAAGCCAGGGACGCAGCTAAATTCAAAGAGTGCACAGAGCAGCCTCTCACAGCAAAGAATTATCCAACCCAAACAGTGTTGCGAAAGGGCAGCCTTGGAAAATATCTAATCCCATAATTTCCCTGGTAGCAGTTAAAGATCAGTCCTATGAGTTCTCATGCTAACAGGCATCCCTGAGGTAGTTCTCTTTTGCACAACTTCTGAAAAGAGCAGGGAAGACAGAAAAGAAATGTAAATTTTTCTCTTTTAAAATTGCTTTTGAGAACCTGCTTTTTGCAGAGTTCCTGAGGGAACAGCAGGGGTCCCTGCCCTAAACTGTATCTTAAGGCCAGAAAGGGCAGAGTCACATCAGTGATAACAACCTGTCTCCAAGGAAAGGCAGGGAGGCCAAGTCTTGTACTTGAACATCCTGCCGCCATTTCTGTTATCAGCCTACCACTTAGAAGAAGAGAGAGAAAGCAGATACAGAAGTTTCTCAGCTGGATCCCCTTCCATTACAATTCCCTTTTAAAGGGTCCAAATGGCTGGGTTTTTCTTCCTTTTCCATCTTCAGTGCTGGCCCTTTGTCCACATAGGAAAAAGTAAATAAATTTCTTCCTTCTACCCTAATCTTTGTTTAGAGAAATCTTTCTCTAAATCTATGTGCACTAGCTCCCACCCTAACATTTTCGTCTAAGCAACAAGGAGAATTAAAAGTGAAGGAAGAGAACTTGGTAAATTATAGTGTTAGAATGAAATTTGGTGACATACTGTCAGAATAAGGTCTGACAAAAAGATAATTGTTTTTCTTAAGTGTTTAGGATTCTCTCTGTCAAACTGAGCCTTAAACATAGGTAAGGAAAGCGAAGTTCCAGAAAAGAACTTTCACACATGGATGTCTTCTCTCAAGAAATAATGTTTGAGTCAGACAGTGAGGCCTTAAAATTAGATCTCTTTGATCTTGGCTGTAGTTGTGGACAAGCTCAGCTGACCAGCATCTGGCTTCTGGTGAGGAAATTTGTATCTCAAAGATTTTCCCTCATGGGGGGTTTATTATTCACATAACAAGGGAGTGTGCTCCACAGAAGCCCAGAGCTTTATCCTGAAATCTTGACCCTCCAACATTGTCCAGCGTTGTCCAACAGTGGCTCCCACCAGAAGGACTTAAGTAAAGGAATCTTGTGATCAGAATTTATTTAGATAATGAAGCTCTCTCTGGCTGTTGTATGGAGAATGGATTTGAGGCAGGCAAGAGACGTAACAAGCAGGACCACTTAGGCGTCTACTATATTGGGTCAACTAAGGGATGATGGTAAACTGAGGCAAGAGAGCACCCAATGGGGATAGAGAGAAGAAGGTGAACTCTGGGGTTTAGGAGGCAGAAATAACAGATTTTGCTGACTATGAGTTATTAGGCTACTATCTCCCAGAGTCAAAGACACTTTCCTATATTTGGTTTTGCAATATAGACCCTGGCACTCTGTAAGCTACATATTTTTTCCTGTTGGTCTGTGGAGACACAGTGACTCCATCTTGGATGCTGATCTGCCATGTTGACCGCTGATTAACCTCCATCTCATAAATGCCTCCTGATTCCTACTTTATTTACAGTCTTTGGTGAAGGAACATGTTCTCACTATAAAGCCTGCCTTTGGAGCAGAACAACCGTGATGTTATCACACAAATTATAGGCTATGACACACATCGCATTCTTGGCTGCTCTGGAAGATTGCCTTTAATTGTCTGTATAGAGCACACAGAACCTCTCCCTATGGTACATAAGCCCTGGGTCTGGGGAGGAACAATGTGAAGATTTATTTGCCATGCTGCTGCCAAGACTAAGTTTCTATCTGTAAGATCCCCCAGTAAGCCAGCTTTTACCAGGAAACTGGATTTGTCTCCCTTGCTCTTTGGTTTCTTAGTTTCTTCCATGCTTGGGGATCACCTTGCATATGGGGCCTCTCACCAAGCATGGTCTATTCCAATAGAGAGTGCTCAGGGAAGATTATGAGGCCAAGGAGGGAGAAAGAGACCTGCCCATTCTACATGACTGCGATCCTATCAACATCATCCCAGCAATATAGTTCATCTGAGAAACAGCAGTAGGTATAGACTTTGTTTTCCATATTCCCAGAATCAGCCTACTCAGACCTTTCAGTGGTGCCAGCACTTACTGTTTCTTTCCTGCAACCCAACTTCATGCAACTCCTTTCTTGAGATTCTGAGGTACCAGCAGCTGCCAGGAAATGGCCCCTCATTAAGGCCTGGACCTCAGAATTTCAATTTCCTTCTGCCAAGCTCCCTAAATTCTAGTAATCCCAACCTCGCTCTTTGTGCCCTTGGCCCAGCAGGTGATACTTAGCCCTGCATTACCTTAGTATTCGCTCTTTACTTTCCAGTCCTCCAACACCTACCCAAGAAATTCCCGACATTAAATTCTTTTAGGTTAGATAACTGGTTGGTAGGCTGGGCGCCCGTAGCTCAGTGGTTAGGTGCTGGCCACATACAACGGCACTGGTCACATACACTGGGGCTGGCGGGTTCAAACCAGGCCTCGGTCTGCTAAACAACGATGACAACTACAACAAAAAAATAGCCGGGCATTGTGGTGAGCACCTGTCCTAGCTACTTGGGAGGCTGAAGCAAGAGAATCACTTAAGCCCAAGAGTTTGTGGTTGATGTGAGCTGTGACTCCATTGCACTCTACGGAGGATGAGTAAATAAATAAATAAATAAATAAATAAATTTTCTGATGGGGGAGACAGAGTTTCATTATGTTGCCCTTGGTAGAGTACAGTGGTGTCACAGGTCACAGCAATCTCAAGCTCACAGGCTGACTCAAGTGATGCCACAATGCTCCACTAATTTTTTTTTGCTTTGTTTAAGAGACCAAGTCTCACTCTTGCTCAGGCTGATCTCCAACTCTTGAACTCTTGAACTCCTGAACTCAAGCAATCCATGTGGTAAAACCTCCTAGTGTGCTAAGATTTCTGGTGTGAGCTATTGCACCTGGCCCTGGTGTTATTTTCTTTACTGGAGCCCAACTGATAATAGAACTCTGGAGATGTTTACAAGCTAAAAATAGTAGGAACTTTCCATCTGGCATAACACATAGGAAATGGAGAATAAAAATAATATTGATGAGGGTCAAAAACAGCACCCCAAAATGAAGACTTTAGATGCAGAAATTCTTCTCTGACCTTCCCTTGTCTCCCACCTCTGAATCCCAGTACTCTTCCAAGGCTAGCTATGGGAACTAGAATCCTGCCCTCCCAAGGCAGGTCATACAAGTCATAACCCCTTTTCCCCAAAGCCAGTCATAAAACCAAAGCTTATTCTATATAAAAACTGGCTATTAAAAAATTGTACAACCTATCATATTTGACTTTCAGGACCTCCATTCCAGAGAGGGATTTCTCCACACCCAGAAGGAAGAAGCAGCTGGGCTATGGGTGGCACCTGTGGCTCAAAAGAGTAGGGCACCAGTCCCATATGGTGGTGGGTTCAAACCCAGCTCTGGCCAAAAAAACAGCAAAAAAAAAAGCCAGGCTCTTCTTCTGGGCTCAGGGAAGCCGGGAAGAATGGTTTCCCCAGTCTGTTAGCATTAGTCCAATCATATTTCTACATGCTTACCCATATTTTGCTTGAACTTAAGCGTAGAAATGGACAATTTTCCCTGTATCCTTGAGTTTTTGTTCTGAAGACTTCCATTGACATATACACATTAAAATAAATTTGTAGCTTTGTTCCTCCTATTAATCAATCAGTCTCATGCCAATATTCTTTTAGAGAACCTTTATGAGGCCAAGGAGCATTGCTCCCTACAATATGCATATGTCTTGTTTGGGAAGTTAGGTAGATTTTGATATGTTTCACAGAAATGTCAAACATTGGAAAAGCAAGATTAGAGAAAGATCAGTTCAGACTTGCAGAAATTTTGTTTAACGGACATATTTGTACCATAGTAAGTGTAGATTCCCAAAGAAAGCTTGTTACATGGTTGTAGAATTTTAAAGTAAGTGTTGCATGACAGATTAAGATTTTTAGGATCATTAACGTATAGATTAATAATCCTCAGTATAAGAAATGGAAGAGTTTAGATATCTTGTTAAAGTTATTTTTTTTCTCTACCATCTATAAGTCCTTAGTTGTACAGGGTTATATTTCCCCCTCAAATAACACAAACACTTTTTCTTTTCATTTTACACTGTTTCCTGTTGACAATTGCTATCTAGTTAAATAAGGACTTTTGCTAATCAGAATGTTTATATTTGAATTTTAGGCATTGGACCCCTGCCATCTCTTTCTACTCTCTTGCTTGTGAAAGCTTGTTATTTTGTTTATTAACTTAAAATTAAGTACAAGATTCAGAGGCTAAGTTATGATAACAACTTTGTACTAATATAGAGTCTTTAAAAAAAATTCTTTACTGTTTTATTTCAGGTTAATACGAGGGTACAAAAAAACAAATGACAATTTTTGAATTTGTTAGGTAGAGTCCCTTTTATAGTTATGTCCTAAACCTAAAAGGTGTGCCATACACACCTATGTTGTGCCCATTCAGTGGGAGCACCCCAACCCCCCTCCTCTCTCCTCCTGCCATCATTCCCCCCTCCCTTCAACTTGAATTGAAATTAGTTTTTCTCAGCTTGGCACCTGTGGCTCAAGCGGCTAAGGCACCAGCCACATACACCTGAGGTGGCAGGTTCAAATCCCCAGCCCGGGCTCGCCAAACAACAATGACGGCTGCAACCAAAAAATGGCCGGGCGTTGTGGCGAGCGCCTGTGGTCCCAGCTACTTGGGAGGCGGAGGCAGGAGACTAGCTTGAGCCCAGGAGTTGGAGGTTGCTATGAGCTGTGATGCCATGGCACTCTACCCAGGGGGATAGCTTGAGGCTTCGTCTCAAAAAAAAAAAAAAAAGAATAACACCAATGGCTCCCTAATGTTTTTTAGACTTACTAATATTGTTAAAAATTAACATAAGTCACTTCAAAGCTTATACAGAATAGGATTAAAAGTTCACGTTTTTCACCTATATTATAGTATACCTTAAAAACATTTAGTGTGTTAGTCAAGTGATTGTTATTCGTACTTAACAATATAAATACTTCTGTTAGCATTTCTAATCTTTCAGATTAAGAAAACATTGTAAACTTTTCTACCACACACAACTCCCGACACGTGTAACAGATATTAATGTATGATCTCTTAGAATCACTAGGTCTTATAGTAACTTCCATTGAGATTAGAAATCTTCATCAAGACCTGTCTCAAATATGACATGATATGAATACTCAATCTTAAAATTTAGTTTTTAACCTGAGGTCAACATACCTTTTTAAGCATCATGAGATTGACTGAAGTTTAATGCAAACCTTTGTGTGAATGTACCTTTTGTTCCAGGGAAGAAAGTTTCATCAAATTCTTGAAATGATTCATGACCCTAAAAGGATTAAGAATCACTGGATTAGAGAATATATTCTTAAGATTGGCTTTGAAATTGCTGTAACGAAGAATTGAATGCCACGAAGAGGCAACCTTAACGTTATTATTTTTTGCTTATGTCTTACTGACTTTTTAATTTAAAGAGAAATTGTACCCATGTATAAATTTGTTTCCTCTCTTCCTTTCATTGCTATGTGTGTTTGCAGTGCATTTTAACAGAAGATGGCAATCACCATTTATATAAGAAACTCTGTCTCTGTGCTGGCGCTAAACCAAAATTGATATGTGAAGGAAATCCTTATGTATTAGGAATTCGTGATACAGACAGTGCCCAGGTAACACGTTAAGCTTGGGTCGTGGGAAGGGAACTTAAAGATTCCTTAGACTTTTCTACATCTGAATTAAAGTGTTCCATTTACAATGTGAAGTTCTAAACTATAATAGCAGAAGAGAAGTTTTTGTTTCATGATCCATCAACCAAAGAGTGGTTGTAATGTTTTATTACAGCAAATTTCAGTTTGGTCTCAGTTGATATTTTTCCTTATTTTTTAGTTAATGCTGATGTCCTATGTGAGATACCCCAAATAAGACATCTGTGCCGAATGTTACAACTTATATCACACACACATTCATTACTCTATTTGGAAATATGTGATTTGAAACTAAGCAATATTTTTCCAAAAAGAGAAAGCACATCTGAAATTTGCTCATCTTATTCTCCAGCAAAGAAATTAACATTTAGAATATCTTTGTGGTATGAAATCATGATAGAATCATAGCACTGAAAAAGCCACTTGGCTTATTCTCTGCCCTGAAACAATAATAAAGTATCCAGATAGGGTGAAACTTCTATATGTGGAGCATTATTTTACTTCTTTCTGTAATTCAATTCAGTTTTTATAAACCCTATTGCCAAGAAGCTCTTCCTGGTTACACAATACTTTGTATTTCCTTAAGATGTTTTTGTTCTGTCCCCTGAGGCAATGATTTTGCATTATATAATTTTTTACATTTTTGAAAGTTAATGTCTTCTTTCAGCCTGTTCTTCTCTTAATTAGGAATTTAGAGTAAACTAAAGGAACTTGATTATCTTCTTATAATCAGAGGTTGGGCTCATAACAGTTTAAACTAGGCCTTCTACATATGTGAATTCACTGAATCATGATAATCCTGTGTGACAGTTACCATTCCCACTTACAAATGGGAAACTAAGATGGAGAGATTCAGTATTTACCTATACTGAATTGTTGTTAAGTTTATCAGATAAACAATTTAAACTTGTGCCTTTGATCTCTGTGAATACTGCTCTTTACAGATCTTCCTGTCTTTCTGGGATTTTTCTTTTTTTTCTTTTTTTTTTTTTTGGTGACCTAAGGTCTCATTCTGTCATTGGAGCTAGAGTACAGTGGCATCATCATAGTTTACTGCACCCTCAAACTCTTGGGCTCAAGCAATCCTCCTGCCTCAGCCTCTTGAGTAACTGAGACTACAGACACATGCTACCACACCCTGCTAATTTTTCTGTTTTAGGGGTAGATGGGCTTTCACTCTTGCTGGTCTCAAACTCCTGACCTCAAGCAATCCTCCTACCTTGGCCTTCCAAAGTGCTAGAATTACAGGTGTGAGCCATCACACCTGGCCTTTACAGAGCCTCCTTAAATTGCAGTACCCTCACAGACAAAGTAAGACTAACTTTGGGGGGGGGGAGGTGTTCTTTTTTTAAAGAAGTCAATTTCAGTGAATATTTTAAGTCAAATTGCCAGGCAATTTAAGAGAAATAATAATTTAGTAAGAGGAAGGATTTTTTGTTTAGATGGCATTTTGAAGCAATGAGACTGTTTTGTACTGTGGAAAGTGCCATAGGAATTACCCCTGGCTTGTCTGAGCTCATCATGATCTTTTTTCTGGAGGGTGGAGGCATTAATTAGCTGTCTAATAATGGTTGAAACATTTTTTCAGCATATGTTGAACATTATTATGTGCCTGCTGCCCACCTCACCCCCAGATTTATTTGTATGATCTTACATAATCCTTACAACAATTCTCTATATGTGAATCCTGAGGAGTTATAGATGCACAGAGAGGTTGGCACCTTGCCAAGGACATCCATTTAGTAACTGCCAGAGCTGGCGACTAGAGTCTGTACTGTGCCTGTCCTTCCTGAGGATTCTAAGTGTTTAGTGACTTCAGGGGAAAATGTCAACTGAGAATCTAGGAGAAGAGAATACTGTCTTGGTCAAATAGTTGAGAATGTGTTAAACTAAAGACAATGTCTCTTGCTGAAATTTTGAAGTACTCTAAATGTAATGACATAAAAGACAAAGAAAATCAGGAGAAGCATTGTTATAAAGGTAGCCTAGGATGAAACATAAAGGAGAGTATTGGTCATATTAATTTGGAGGGTACATCCCATATCTTGGCAGAGTGGGAAAGTGAGATTTATTTTGTTCCTTTGTAAGTTTGATAAGATAATTACATTTGTAGAATATTATCAGTGAAACCTCTTACTTCAGGTATTGCCTGTTATTACAAAACATGATACCTTTTAATTTAGGAATTTCTTTTTAATATAGGAATTCCAGAAACATCTGACTAAAGCTAAGAGAATAATGATCATAGGGAATGGTGGTATTGCACTTGAATTAGTGTAAGTATGTTTTAAAACATTCTTTAATAATTGCTCTGTGAGTCATGTGATTATTAGCAGACTAGAAATTATCTTTTATCCTGAAAATCAAAGATAAATATAATTGTTACATGTTTTCAAGGAAAAAATCCATTTAATTTTTAGGTTTTATAGAATTCCTAATTGCAGAAATTCTTTTATAAAACATAAGTGTTTCAGAATTGCTTTAGGACCCAGCGGGTCATATGTTAGTCACTGGCCAGATTTGCCCCCCAGATGTGTTTTGTAAGGAGGTACTATATTTCAGAGTAATTTAAACATATCCACCTTTAGAAATTTCTAGTCACAGCCCCACCATTTTATACCATGCATCCTGCGTCATCATTTATGTTACCTCTCTGGGCAGTGAAACCCGAAACTGGTGACTCCTATTTTAGGACATATACAGTAGTACTCTGTCTTGATTTTAGGAATTTGGGAAATGTGAACACTTTAATTTAATATGAACTATTTTCATCTTAAGATGATTATTTCAAGCCTGCAGAAAATTGTTTTACTTTATGATTTTATCCTCCAGTGTGTGGCTAAAATGGAATAGTCTGCATCTTTTTTCAGCCCAGAAAGTTGAGTCAGACCACAAAGAGGACAAATTTAAATCCAAATAAGGAATCTGCCAAAGTCCTATCTTAGCTCACTTGGCATCCATTCCAACTCTCCGAGTAGGCTTTTGCCTCTTTCTTTTAGAGGATGATCAATCTTCATGGAAGCCTGTAGGAGTTCTTAAATTGCCAGAGCACTAGGACTGGCAGTTGTTATTGTAATTATCAAATTTTTGGCATTATATGGGGAAACACATAGAAAATTAGAGTTAAAACCAAAGTATGGGCCAAAAGGTGGGAGTTAAAGACTTACTGTAAAAGGGCTTTAAATCCTTGCATATATATGACAGATTTTCTCCTATTAGCTGTCACCAAAAGTAATTATTATTTGCATTCTAAAACTTTGCTGTGTTTAAAAATGTCTCACATTTCATCTTTACTCCTCATTTTCTGTAGGTTGGATATTGAAGACTGTATAATTGAATAAAACTCATTATTTTGTTTTTAGTAAACTCTTATTTGATTGTTTCAGAAAAGTCCCATATAATGTATTCTTTGAACTTAGGTCCACTGAACTATAGCATCTTTGTCTCTATAATGAAGGGTAATAAACACCTTTCATAAACACCCATGTTCCACTGAGATGAATTCCAGTTTTTCTCAGTATACATTTATTTAGTTACTACTCTGTTTTCTTCTAAGTATAGGTTATTCCTTTCCTTTTCAGGTACAGTTTTTCATAATTTCACAAAATACCTACTATTATCTGGTTTTTTTAGAGTGGTTTTTGTAAATAAAAGCAGTATTTCCCATTTAAGCTTGTGCATCTCGCTGAGCATATAGTTTAAGTAGGAGGATTAGAGGGTAGCCTCAGAGGTAGAACATGTGTAGGAGTTACTTGTAGTTAAAATAACTTGGCGACTAGCCAGTTAAAGTTGTATTACTTTAAAACATGAAAAATGGTAATACAGAGAAATTTCCAGTATATAAAGAGAAAGCATTTCATGGTAACTGTATGCCTGTGTATAAATCAAAATGTAAACTGTATTGCCAAGTGTGTGTATGTTATGCTTTCTGCTGGTCAGCAATACTACACGGCCAGAGCATCATAAAATAGAAAGTTCTCCCAATAATATGAAATTTAGTAACTATAAGTGTTTGCTGGCATAGGAGAACAGGAAAAATAAAAGCTTATTAAATGAGGTCTGAGGCTCCTTGACATATGTAAAAAAGTATGAATATCAGATTACCTGAAGGCAAATGTACCAGACTTTCTTTTTTCTATCATCTGTTTGTTGATTAGTCTTGAAAAGTCCTATAATCTGAGTTACGTTATGTCAGTATGTGACATAAAGGTGGTAGTTCTTACTACCATTGCAAGTTCAGGTAAAAGCCTTTTATATTATTGTTTAGGATGGCCATGTATCCTGATAGTCTGAGATTGTCCCCATTTATACCAGTTGTACCAAAACTATTAATAGCAAATAATGTCCCAGGTTGTATGATAAATTATGTGATTTCCTTAATTATAATGGACTTCAAGGGTTTTGTGAAATGAATGTTAAGACTACCACATACCATTCTCAGTGTCCAGACTTAGAAATAAAACATGCCTGATGGAACTCCAGCTAGATGGTAAACAGTAATAGAAGGTGGCTTATATGTACTGTGTCCATTCCATTCTTCTTCTAATATTCTTGATCATTCTGTGAACTAGATCTTTCTTTAGCTACAGGATTTGGAAATTTCTGTGGTAAAGGGAATTAGATCCAAGGTAATTGTTCTTTTATAACAATATTAAGATTTTAGCTTATACAAACCCTGCCCTAGTTGCCTTCATCTGATTTACATACAACTTGTACTCACAAGCAAGGGTTATTACAGTACTTTTCTGAGTTACAAACATCGACTGATGTATGGCCCACACTTAAGAGCAAAATTACCAAACTTTCTTTTTTCTGTCATCTGTTTGTTGATTTACGAGTAATAGGCAGATATACCAATTCTAACTTACATACAAATTCAATCTAAGAATAAACCTACAGAAGTTATCTCATTCATAACCCTGGGTCTGCCTGTAATTCTAATTCTCTTTTTTTCCTAACCTTTTCCATAATGTGGTACTTTAAGTACATAAAAAAATTGTTCCCCAAAGAAGTGAAAAGTTCTTAATATTGTAGCTATATCCACCATCATACATTATTTATCATGCTATAACCAGATAAACAAAGCACTGCTTACCATAGGAACCCGGGGGCATTCATTAACTGTGTTGGAGAAATTGAACATTTTCAAATGATATTATAATGAAATTTTATGTGAAATTCATTGCATATGTTTGTCACTTACAGGTCCCCTCAGTAAACTGGTTAAATTTCTTTTACGATTCTATGCTAACTCTTAATATCCTTAAAGAATGTTACATTCCTCTTTATAATAGTCTTTCCCAATTTGCCTTAAAATATGTTTATACTTGTGCTTTAGGAGATAATTTTATCTGCACTACAAAGATTTCTACTTAAACTTTTGAAATTATCCTGTGTAACTTTAATGTTCTTTTTAGATTTGAAATTGAAGGGTGTGAAGTGATTTGGGCCATTAAAGATAAAGCTATAGGGAACACTTTCTTCGATGCCGGAGCAGCTGAATTCTTGACTTCAAAGCTCATTGCTGAAAAGCCAGAGGGCAGAATTGCACAAAAGAGAACCAGATATACAACTGAAGGTAAGCATAACCTCTAGCTCGTCAATTCTCAGATGAAATTATTTTTTTAACTGTACAGAAAAGGACTACAAGAAAATTTAGTAAAATTATTTGGGAGATAATAACATGGATAGTAATTATTTCTATATCTTTACATGAAGTTTTCAGATTTTCTACAACATATATAAATATATAATACATGAGCATATATATATATATATATATATATATGGAAAATTTCAAGTAAGTTTACTTACTTGCCCATCTGGAGCTTTTGCAAACAGATGCTATCGTTTAACAACACCTAAGGTAATTTTGTAAGAAATGCAGTGAGCTTAAAAACTAATGAGAAACTTCACATTTTTTAGTTAAAAAGATTTAAAATTTTTCTTGTAAGTTTTGAAGGTATTAAAAATTGATGAAATTTTGAAAATTTGATGTCTAATTTTCTTACCTCTCTCCAGTCAACCTAGTGTAACATTCAAAAGATAAGTTGACTGTTTTTACACTCAACATTCAATTGAAAGATTATCTACTTTGTGACTATATCAGAAAGTATTAAAATAATGAATAAAGTGATTATTCGGACTATTATTAGTATAGTCATGCTATATATATATATATATACACAAAGATATATATATACACACACATATATTACATTGCCTAAAAGCTTCTGAACATAGGCAGTTTATGTACATTTATCATATTTATTCATCTCTTTAGGAAGAAAAAAGGAAGCAAAAACCAAAGCAAAAGCCAAAAATGTAGGCAGTGCCTTGGGACCAGATTGGCATGAAGGCTTGAATCTTAAAGGAACAAAAAAGGTATGTTTATGTATATATAGCATAAGTATGTCTAGATGGAATTTTAAATTTTGAACCATTTGTTAAAGGCTAGTTACAAATACATAGTAAAGTAATTGCTAGGTCACTTTACTTAAAATACATAGAGCTAGGAAAGGACTTCAAAGCCACATGGGCCAGTTGCCCAGTAAAGATGGGTGAATATCACATTTATCTAAGACTGGCTCTCGGCCTTTTTTTTAACTCACCAGGTGTGATATTGTGAAATGCATGCTGCTGGCATGCCTCAGAGACCTTGTAGCTTCAGTTCCAGACCACCACAATAAAACAAATGTCACAATAAAGCGAGTCACACTCAGTTTTTTAGTTCCCAGTGCATCATATAAAAGTTATGTTTACATGATTCTGCAGTGTGTTAAGTGTATAGTAGCATTATGGCTAAAAGACATACAGATACCTTAAAAATGTTAACAGTCATGTTAGCTTTCAGTAAGTTTTTGCTGGTGAAGGGTCTTGGCTCGGCATTGACGCTACTGCCTGATCAGGGTGGTGGTGGTTGAAGGTTGTGCTGGCTGTCACCATTTCTTAAAATAAGTCAACAGTGGAAGTGTGTGGCATCAGTTGACTCTTCCTTTCACAAAAGATTTCTCTGCAACACGTGATACTGTTTGACAGCATTTTATCACAGTAGAACTTCTTTGAAAATTGGAGTCAGTCCTCTTATACCCTGCTGCTACATCAACTAAGTTTATGTAATCTTCTAAATCCTTCATTTCATGTCAACAGTGCTCGTAGCATCTTCATCAGGAATGGATGCCCTCTCAAAAAACCACTTTCTTTGTTCATCCATAAGAAACATTGCCTCATCAACTTCAAGTTTTATTATGAGACTGCAGCAATTCAGTCACATTTTTAGGCTTCACTTCTCATGCTCAATCTCTTGCTGTTTAAGCTACATCTACAGTTGATTCCTCCACTAAAGGTTTGAACCTCTCAGTATGGACACTGCATGACGGTTGGAGGCACTTCTTCCAAGCTTCTGTTAATGTGGCTATTTTGACCTCCTCCCATGAATTTTAAATGTTCTTAATGGCATCTAGAATGGTGAATCCATTCCAGAAGATTTTCAGTTACTTTGCCCAGATCTGTCAGAAGAAACACTATCAGTGGCGTTTATAACCTCACAAAATACATTTCTTACATAATTAGACTTAAAAGTCAAAATGACTCCATAATCCATGGGCTGCAGAATGTATGTTGCAGGCATGAAGACTGTATTCTCCTCATACGCCTCCATCAGACTCTTGGGTTACTAGGTGCATTGTCAGTGAGCAGTAATATTATAAAAGGAATCTAATTCTGGGCAGTTGTTCTCAACAGCTGGCTTTAAAATATTTACCAAACCATCCTATAAACAGAAGTGCTATCATTTCGACTTTGTTTTTCCATTTGTAGAGCATAAGGCAAAGTAGATTTAGCACAGTTCTTAAGAGCCCTGGGATTTTCAAATGGTAAATGGCATGGCTTCCACTTAAATTTATTCGCTACATTAATACCTAACAAAGTCAGCCGGTCCTTTGATGTTTTGAAGCCTGGAGTTGACTTTTTCTCTCAAGCTATGAATGGCCTGGATGGCTACTGCTTCTGTTGGTTCTTCTGCATTAAACATTTGTTCTTTAGTGTAGCCACCTTCCTCAAGCATCTTAACTAGACCTTCTGGGTAACTTGCTGTAGCTTCAACATCACCACTCACTACTTCACTAGGCGGTTTTATGTTACGAAGACAGCTTCTTTCTCTACGCCTCAGGAATCAACCTGTGTCAGCCTCCAGCTTTTCTTTTGAAACTCTCTCACCTCTCTAGATTTTATAGAGTTGAAGAAAGTTAGGGCCTTTTAGGCTTTAGTTTAAGGGAATTTTGTGGCTGATTCGATCCTCTATCCAGACCACACAAACTTTCTCAGGTAGGCCGTTTCTCTTCTTATCACTCATGTGATCCTTGGAGTAGCATTTTCAATTTCCTCCAAGAACTTTGTCTGCATTCACAATTTGGCTGTGTGGCACAAGAAGCTTAGCTTTTGGCCTTTCTTGGCTTTTGACATGCCTTCTTTACTAAGCTTAATCATTTCTAGCTTTTGAGTTAAAGTGACAGATATACAACCCTTCCTTTTATCAATTCAACACTTAGAGACCACTGTAGGGTTTTTAATTATTGTTTCAGTATTACTGTGTCTCAGGGAATATGGAGGCCCAACAAAAGGGAGAGAGACAAGGAATGGCCTATTAGTGGAGCAGGCAGAACACAAAGAATCTTTATCAGTTGAGTTCACTGTCTTATATGGTGTGGTTCCTGGTGCCCCAACACAATTACAAGAGTGACGTTAGCAATCACTGATCACAGATTACCATAACAGATATAATGAGAGGATTCAGAATATTCCAAGAATTACCAAATGTGACAGAGAGACTCCCACATACTATTGGGAAAATGCCAATAGACTTGCTGGAGGCAGGGTTGTTACAGACTCTCAATTTATATAAAATGTGGTATCTGCAAGGCTGCCTAAAGTGCAGTAAAAGGAGGTGGGCCTGTATTTGGTGTTTTCTGACATGCAACTTCTAAAGTTTTGGAAGCTCCAAAGTGATGTCTTTTTGTATGCTAATGAACTGACTAGTGGCTGGCAGCCCCTGGGTAGCTTCAGGAAGGGGGCAAGTCACAAGATAGACCAAAGCAGAATAAAAGGGTTGCTACTTTTCAGCCCCACTGTCCCCAGTCCCCTGGGAAGGGAGAGGGGTTGAAGGTTAAGATGGCCAATGATTTAATCAACTTGCCTGTGTAATGAAGCTTCCATAAAAACCCAGAGGACCAGGGTCAAAGCGCTTCCAGGCTATGGAAGCTTTCCCTCATGCTTTGTTCCATGTATTAATCTGTACTCTTTGACATGCCCTTTACAATAAAACTGGTAGATCTAAGTAAAGTGTTTCCCTGAGTTCTGTGTGCCCTTCTAGCAAATTAATTGAACACAGGAAGAAGTCATGCAAGCCCTGATTTATATAGTTGGTCGGTCAGAAGTGTGGGTGAAACAATCTGGGCTTAGAGTTGTGGGAAGTAGAAGATAGTCCTGTGGGACTCTGATGCTGTTCCCAGGTAGGGTCAGAAATGAATTAAATTAGAGGACACTCAGCTGGCATCCCTGAGAATTTATTGCCTGCTTAGTGTGTGGGGAAACCCCCACACATCTGTCACAGATGTATACTGTGTTGTGAGAGTACAGTGGGAGAAACTTTGTTTTTCACTATATCCTCTCACACCAGGGATAGAGATCTCCATACTCAGACTTTTGTGAATGCACTTGTCCTATTTTAGTCTTTTCTCCAAGGTCACTTTAGATGCCTGCAGTAAACTTGTAAAGGCTGTTAGATGGATTTAAAATAGATAATACTATAACTGATAGATGACTTTTACTTATTTTATCAGATATTTTGAATTTTTAGCAGTTCTTAAAAGGCTATGCTATTTAAACATTGTAAGAAATAATGCATGTAGTCCTTCTTTACTGTGTATAATTTCTTCAGAACTTTGGTGTTCTACTTTAGGTAGGTGAGAGTGGGACTGACTACATGGTATACTTAATATTTGTGGTAGAAATAATGTCAAAATCCTCTCTCTCTTTACCTTCAGATCCTAAGATCGTGTGCTCAACCCAAGAACTTTAACAATTTAGTTCAATAAACATTTCTGAAAGTCTGCTATCTACCTGGCACTTTACTAAGGTTCTACATTATAACAATAAGATAGGTCTTCCCTGAATAAGGTTTTATAGTCCATAACCATTTTAATTAGTTTTAATAATACATATAATTAACAGTGAGCTTAAACTAAAAACTATGCTCTCCATATTATCTGCCAATGCACCTCCTAGATCTCTTAAGAACTGAAATGAATTTCTCCTCACTCCTTCCATGCACAGAAATTGAGAGGCTTATTTGGGAGCACCTGATGTGTTTTCATTTAATTAAGTTTTCTATATGTTTCTGCAAGTATCTTCATCATCAGTAACCCAAGCCATTCTTTCTGGAAGCATTATGGTGACCAGTATTTTTTATTTTAGTTTTCTCATAAGATTCACATTGAAAATATGTGTGAAGTAAAGAATATCTACCTTCAGGAAGAATTCAGAATTTTAAAGAAAAAGTCTTTGACTTTTCCAAGAGAAGATGATAAGTCAGTTACATCTGATAAGGGTAAGTAATGAAATAAAATATATAACCCTTTAATTAAAAGGAAAACTGTTTAATGTTGCCAAATTATATATAAAAATAACTTCAAATTTCCATATAAAAATTAAACATGAAAAGTAAAAATAAAACCATAATTTAATAAGTCTAGTCACTAAGATTTCTAATACATACAGAGATCTTAACAGGGTTCATAATGTTTTGACCATGAAGAAGAATATCCTACAGATCAATACAGAACAGAAACCTGAACCTCACAGAGGTGAGATGACTTCTCCAGAATCAGACTGAACATGTATATGTTTGGGACTCAGATGCACATCTCTTAACTCCTATTCCACACCTCCTATGAGAACTACCACCTTTTTTTTTTTTTTAATTGAAACAGAGTCTCCCTCTATTGCCCAAGCTAGAGTACCATGGCCTCAGCCTAACTCACAACAACCTGAAACTCCTGGGCACAAGCAGTCCTCCTACATTAGCTTCCTGAGTAGTAGGGACTATAGGTGCGCACCACTATGCCCAACCAATTTTTCTATTTTTAGCAGAGATAGGGTCTTAGTTTTTCTCATTCTGGTCTCGAACTCTTGAGCTCAAGGGATCCTCCTGTTTTGGCTTCCCAGAGTGTTAAGAGAACTGTTGTCTTTTAAAGAAATATGTTTAGCCACCAGTGTATAAGATTTTCCATTGTTCTTAATTCTGTGAATTTTTCACAGGAAAAGGGAATGTTAGAGTTTGAATATGAATAATGAAGGAAAAAAAACATTAAAAAGTATAAGAGCGGCTCGGCGCCTGTGGCTCAATCGGCTAAGGCACCAGCCACATACACCTAAGGTGGTGGGTTCGAATCCCCAGCCCGGGCCTGCCAAACAACAATGATGGCTGCAACCAAAAAATGGCCGGGCGTTGTGGCGGGCGCCTGTGGTCCCAGCTACTTGGGAGGCAGAGGCAGGAGACT
>CAUYQV010177518.1:0-12327 GCA_963574575.1 Galagoides demidoff
CCAGGGGACCAAAAATCACTTTATAACAAAGATATTTTCACCAGAATGTTTATTGCAGCCCAATTCATAATTGCTAAGTCATGACAGAAGCCCATGTGCCCACTGAACCATGAATGGCTTAATAAATTGTGGTATATGTACACCATGGAATATTATGCAGCCTTAAAATAGATGGAGACTTTAACTCTTTCATGTTTACATGGATGGAGCTGGAACATATTCTTAGCGAAGTATCTCAAGAATGGAAGAAAAAGCATCCAATATACTCAGCCCTACTATGAAACTAATTTATAAGCACCCACCCTTCCACATGAAAGGTATAACACAACTATAGCCCAAGATGAAGGGGAAAGAGGAGTGGGAGGGTAAGAGAGGGGGGAGAATGGGTGGAAGGAGGGTAATTGGTGGGACCACACCTATGGTGCATTTTATAAGGGTACATGTTAAATCTAAGGGTAGAATATAAATATCTTTAACACAACAACTAAGAAAATGTGGTGAAGGCTATGTTAACCAGTTTCAAGTATTTTAAATTGTATATAAAACCAGCACATTGTACCCCATAATTGCATTAATGTACATGGCTATGATTTAATAAAAAATTTTTTTAAAAGAATAAAAAATTACAGCACGTGGAAAACATAAATAAAATGATAATTGTGTATTATCTCTTAAAAATCAAAGGGTTGGTTGGGTTCAGCTGGGAAGCTGTTCTGCTCCACATGCTGTTGGCAACAGCTGCAGTCACATAGACACTCCACTGGACAGAAGTATCCATGTGGTTCCCCACACAGTTGGTAGCTGGGACTGGCCATTGGGAGTGCAGCTTGAGCTGTTGGGCAGATGCTTCCACTGCTCCATATGACCCCTCTTTATGTCCTGGGCTTCTCACAACAATGGTTGGCATCCAAGAATAAGTGCTCTAAGTTTGCAAAAATGACAGCTGCAATTGTCTAAGGGTCAGCCTCAGAATTTACACATTATCATGTTTGCCACACACCACTGGTAAAATAAATACAGTTCTATCTTATATACAAAAGGAGGGAAATTTAATTGCATATCCTGAGAAGGGAAAAAAAACAAAAACTTCATAGCAAGCAAAAAGTCTGGTCCATTCATTATGTTACTACTTCATTTATTTACTTATTTTATTGATTTAGTCAGTACACATATACTGATTGTTTACCATGTTTTAACAAAGATACATATGCAAGCAAATTACCATGGTTTTATATCCTTTGTGTAGTAATTCATATTTTTTTCTTATTTTATTCCTAGAAACATTCATTCTAAATCTAAGATCTATCTCTGAGATTCTTTTGACAAAGCATTAAATTCATTGAAGGGTAATTACCAAGTTATATGAAATTTAATGACTTACTTTTATACAAATCCACAAAAGGTGCTAAAATGAAATGTTTTCATTAGTTTTTGCCTCATACAGTTAGCTATCATCACAATACAGTTGCACAACAAACCACCCAAATCTCAGCCGTTTAAAGCAAAGATAATTTATTCTTTTGTGAATAAACTGAGTACATTTATTTGGGTGTCTATGGGTCAGCTTGGACTTACCTAATTTAGCCATGGTTGGCTGGGCTCGGTGCCAGGCTCTGACTGCAGTTCCGGTCAGCCACATTTTCTCTCCAACTCCTTCACCCAATCTGCCATGTGAGGTATATTGACACATACCTCATGACAATAGAGGAAAATAAGTAGGGTCAGTGCGATTGTGCAAGCAAATTCCAAGTCTCCATTTACACACAACTGCTAATGTTCCTTTAGCCTAAGCCAACCGTGTAACACAGTGCAATATCAATTGAGCAAAAAATTATAGTCCTCCTCTAATAGAAGAAATACAAAGGGCAAAAAGAAGAATGAAATAGTAAGAATAATAATGCCTTCTCTTTCAGGTAAAAGTTGTTATATAAAACCTTTGTAATCACTATTTATTTCCCTGAAGTTTTTGAAAGACTAACATGAAGTGAACTTATTTCCTATTTGTTTTTTAATATCCATGATCTATTGATTCAATATGAATAGATATTATCTATTGACTAAAATTTATAGTGAGTTAATATTATATGAGAACATTCTTTTTAGAACTTATAATTAATTCTATAAAACTCTATTCATTTATTGAAAAATACAACTCTTTTAGTTGTAGATGACAGAAGTTTGGTATCAAGATAAGATTTCATTTTAGCTCCTTGATTTGGAAAATACAGATAAAAGATTATTTTTTAAACAGAGTTTTACTCTGTTGCCCTAGGTTAGAGTGCTGTGGCGTAATGCTCTCTGGACCCTCAAACTTCTCAGCTCAAGAGATCCTCTTGTCTCAGCCTCCCAAGTAGCTGGGACTACAGGCACCCTCCACAAGGCATGGCTAATTTTTCCATTTTTTTAGCAGAGATGGGGATCTCACCCTTTCTCAGGCTGATTTCGAATTTGGGAGCTCAAGCAATCCACTCACCCTAGCCTCCAAGAATGTTAGGGTTACAGGTGGGAGCCACCACACTCAGCCTTAATATTCTTTTAATAGTGAGTAATGGAAGAACATTTCTAGAATTTTAGCTCCTAAATTATTCTATTTTGTAATCTTTTTCTAATGCAGATGAATTTTCAAAACCATATGAAATACACGTTAACTTCCAGAACTTTAAACATATCTGAAGGTAATAGAAAATGCTGCCTATCAGTAAATCTTATTTTGCTTTAAGTATAATTTTCAAAAGAAAATAGATATGCAATTCTGAATATGAATAGACTGATCAGTAACAAACACAATGCAAACACAAAATGGTAGCAATATGACTCAATCAGTTAAATATCATAAATTATTTATCATTGATCTCAGTTCCCATGCTATACAATTTAGTAAAAAGTTATTTATTATTTGATTTATCATTCTGTAATTGAGTATACATTCATAATAATTATAACTATAATAATTTTGTACATTTATTACAAGTTAATGCATAATTGTTACATAGTATGTAATATGTAATAAAATATTACAAACTATGAGAAATTGTAATTATTATAGTACTAAAACTAATATTGCTTGTGTACCAAGAACAGTGTTAGGAGATTAATCTTCCTTTTTATCTCTTTTTTACTAATGAGACAACTGTGACACAGGAAGTTTTAGTATTTTACAAAAGATCCTTCAAGTAGTTAAGTGTTGCAGCCAGGATATAGATTAAAGAAGTCTAGATCGTATATAAGTGGGTAGAGATTATAACGACTTGCATATTTAATAATCCTAGTATCACAATTTTGCTGATTACTTGACTGTTTTCTCCTATCAGGGATTTTTATTTATAGCCTGTGGTTCCATAAGTTTTCATAAGTTCTATAAAATTTCTATGCGTATTTTTACATATAAGAAATAGAATGTTGGCGTGATTATATTTGGAAATTCTCTCCATATTGAATGATTTTAAGCATGTTTTTATAGTTTCAAGAACTAATGTCCTTCCGCTTTTCTCATCGTCTCTTCAAATCATTTTCACCATTTTCAATAGAGCTACTCCTATTATTTTCTCCAAAGAATATTTGTACATGAAGAAAATTAGCTATTTGCTATATGTATTCAGTTTTCCCCAGTTTTTCACTTGCCTTTTTAAATTTTTCCTGCCATTCATAAGGATTTTGCTTCTTTGTGTGTGTGTGTCTTTACATATAATCAACTATATCAGTCTCTGAGTTTGTGGCTCTGAATTTTGTACCATGTTTTGAAATAAAGACCTTATATAATCTGTTTATAAAATAATTTCTCTGTGGATTTTACCTAATACTTTCATGATTTCATTTCACTCGAAGGCATTAGGTGTATTTGGAATTTATCATTTGGTCCACCTGGAAGTTATCATATGTTTAACATTTTACATGTGATTTTTTTGGCTAGGGTCAGATAAGCTATTTGATTAAGTGAAGATTAGAACCTACATTTTTGTTGTTGAGTCTTCAGAATTCTCCCTAATTCGCTGGAATTTTATGTTGTTTTACATGACACAATAATTGGCACTTCTCATGTAAGCTTCTCATATGATGAGGGACAAAATTCTACAAATAAATAATGGTTATGATTGATTACATTATCCTTTGTTACTAAAGAAATTGCTAATTTTGAATAATGGTTGTTTGTATTATTCAAGAGTTTCTTTATTTTCATTCATTTTCATTCAGTGTTTCATTCTTTCACAATAGGGAAGAATTGGATTCTCTTTAGGTATATGGGCTATAGTCATAAAAATATAGATGAGACTCAGAACTCCAATATGTGAAAGACAAGCAAACTAGTAGGTTCTGCTCCTTGGTTTTTAAATTTTTATAAATCCTATTTTTGTTGACAATAGAACGCCATATGAATTCACCAAAAATATTTAATAAAGGGAGTACTTTTTTTACTATTTGAGAATTAGTAAACTAGAAAGTTATCAAGCACTAAAAGGATATTTTCTTAGACAAGTACCTGAACAAATTAGTTGCAAGATCCAGGCAAATCCTATTCAGTGGCATAATGGAAGTTCAATTACTTAATGTAGTTTTTCTTCAGTAAAATATGGTTCTATTCATCATCATTCAATTAATAGTTATAATACTACTGCCTTATGTAGGTATATTACATTTTATAAGTTTACAGCAATACCTGAGAACCTAGTGAGATTTCAGGTTCTAGACTTGATGTTAACTCTAGTGCATATTGACATCTCAGGCACACATTAATTACTTGTTTAAAGGAATTGGAATAGTTGATACCTAATTTCACTCTCAATTCTAAAATGCTATGATCTTTAGCTGTTTTAAACATTTATCTGGAAGCACTGATCAATGGGAAATTTAGTTTTAACAACAGAATTTGACCTCAGAACAAAACTGTATATGAAGTCTCATTTCTTTCTTTCCTTCTTTGGTGATAAAATCTAAAATAATAATCATTTGAAATTCTGCTCCTGGAGATGAGGCATAAGTTATTAACCTTCAAAAAAAAAGTAAATTGAGTGGAACATTGTGTAAATAACAATGGAGAATCACTGCATTAAAATGTAATTGAGTAATTTCTTAGCTACAAAAACCTATAACCAAATATGAGCTCACAAAGTATTCTGTCTCAGTTTTGAATCATTCAAAAGATTCAAACTAGCATATTCTTCCACATCAATTTACTCTGTTTGTAGTAGAGTAACCTCAGTGAACTCTGACCAATCTATAGTTCCAAACCATCTGCTTCCAAAGGAAAATGATGCTTTCTTCAATGAAAGACATAAAAACACCAGGTATATGCCTAATTGCCCAGCTGGCTGAGTTTAGAATAAAACACTGCAAAGCTGATTGGTGAATTGATTTTGCCATTTGCTGTGGTTTTCTGCAAGCATCTAATCAATTGGATAGTTTGTGCTGACCCATTTTTAGGTTATTGTGTTCTCTCTGTGATATTTATCTTCAATACCATTTTAGACATATGTATTTTATACATTTGTAAAATGAAAGTACTCTCCTTACACTCATTCTAAAGCTTCTTACGCTGGGTCCATATAATATAGAGGGACGTAATAATTTTAAAAATTAATCCAATGTTCAGCATGATACAAAGTTTCTATAGCAAATAGCTTCACTATTGAAAGTCTTAATATAATTAATCTAAGCCCCAAAATTTTAAGGTATAAAAGTTTGAACACTACAATGACAAAATTAGACTTGTTTCCCTTCTGTATATATTTGCCCAATAAATTCAAAAATTCTAGGTTTGGGGAGTAACCTTAAATGTCCTCTATTCCAAAAAGCCAGCTAAGGTTTGAATTCCTTCTACAACATCTCCACCATGTGGTTATTTGGCCTAAGTCACTGGCAGTGACAGAAAACACGATATGTTCTGAGAAAATTAATTCTATCTCTGTTTAGTTTAATTATTGCATAGTCCTACTTTATGTTAAACTAAAACTGATTGAAACTATTAACTATTTGTTTTAATTCTGCACATAAGCATATAATACCCAACCTAAGTCACTCATTAATGCTCCCTTTCCATTAATCATCGAATAACCCAAGAGAGATATTAGGGTCATGCAAATCCTTGTACGTTTCTGACTGATTTCTTTTGAACACTGTATCATCTGTTCTTATTCCTATGGAAATGTGGAACCTGGGCCTGTACATTATGCACTAGCTTATAGTCTGATTACCAGAATGAAAGAAAATTATTATTTCAATGGATAACATTCTTCATGCGATGTTTCTATTAATGCATACTAACGGGACATTGATATAAACCATACACCACTAAACTATTGTCTATAATTCTAAATCGCTAAGATATATATTCCTTCACTATAATTAGACATTTTGCTCTTGGCTTTCTACATCTACTGGAATGCATTTAGGTTTGCTCATAGTCACCTTATAATTTCCATTTTAGCTTTTCATCCAGATTAAAAGCCAATTCATTTAAGTATTTTGATTTTAATACTTATAATTTTATTAGCAGCTGCATATAACAAGAAGAAATAGTCATTAAACAAGATAAAAATTTATTCGTCTTTCACATGGAGAACATTAAGAAACACATCGTCTGAGCATTCCATAGTGACTCTGCAGTGCCAACAGCAAAACTCAGTTATAATTGTTTGCTTTTTAAAAAATGGTTTTTAAGTCTATAATATATGACCCCAAGGAAGACATAAAACTTGTGCTTGTATTACAGATAGCAGTAGTTTAGAGTAAAAATGTGGTTCCTTCCATTTTCAAGGAAGAGGAGACTATGCATTCTGTTCATACATAAATAGAAAGTGCACACAAAATTTTTTAATCTATTAGATAGTAAATCAAATCACAACAAATTCTGAAGGATTGAATGCTACAAAAATATGTTGCTTCACATTTACAAAATTGATGCTTGCAATACCTGGCAATAAAACTCTTACACACCTGGTGAAAGTGCAATTTGTTTTATAATTCCAAAAGTGATTTTGTTGTTATATAGTAAGATTGAATATTTATAACTTCTTGCTGAACAATTCATTTCTAATAATTGATTCTCTTGAATATTTTCACCAGGAAACATACATCCATGAAAATGATTGTAATAGCATAATACTAGAAAAAAGATTCCAAGAATTGTAGACAATATGAATGAAAGATTATTTTAAATAGCAGTCATGTCCACAAAGATAAACCTTAAAATCTTGAGGTTTCCAGATTAGTAAGTTAGTTTAACAATAAAAAAGCCAGAGGGGTATAGAAATTAGAAGATTGTTTTATAAACAAAGAATGCACAATGAAACAATTTATTATTGGTGATATATATGCAGTACTGCTGTTAAAAGTAATGAAAGTTAAGGATCATGAAATAAGGGAAAAGGATTCCCATTAGAGGAAAGGAGAGTGAGAGAAGACCATGAAGGCAAGGCAGTGGGGGAGAACAAGGGATTTTGGAAGTGATAGTCTTTATCTCTAGCTGAGTGTCTAGTATGTTGTTAAAATTATACATACATTGCATACACTCCTTTTTGTAGAAAAGGTTGAATTGGAAATATGTAAAGTCTGACAAAGGTAGATATGTTTTAATTAAAAGAAACAAATATGAAACCACGTGATAAAGATTCAAAGTGAAACGAGCAGAACTATATAAAGAAAATGTAAACAAAACTTAAGTAGGACTTAATTATGAGACTATATAACTACATTTAATATTTAAAGGATGAAAGTCATTAAAAGAACATGTTGGAGGATGATACGAGGCACAGTTTATGAATTGTGACAGTCCTAATTTTGTCTGGAACAAATAACACAGTCAATGAAGCAAAAACTATTAGAAAGGCAAAGAAAGATTTGTTTCAATAGTTTACATATTTACTGATGTTACAAAATACCTGAAACAGGGTTTCTAAAACTAGCCAGTACATTTTTTAATGAATAGAAGACATGCTTATAAAAAGCATTTATTATAACTGCTGAATTTAGAGGGGGCTATTATAAACAAATAAATTAACAACAGAAATTAATATAAAATTTTCAGCACATACATATATATACTCATTGAATATATATTTCTCTATTTCATTATCTATCCAGAAGAAATGAACCATAATTATGTTAAAGTCCAAATGTATAATCATAATTTAATAAAATTAAAAATAGTAATTAAAGTATAACGAAATCACATTAATCACATGAAAATAAAAAATATTACTATTTTTTCTTTCATTTAAAAGAAAAAAGCAAAATTATTTATAAATCAATTAACCCACATTTCATACAAACCATCTATGATTAGCAAAATGGTATTCAGAAGGAAATATAATTAGTTAAATACATTTCTAACTAAATTAAAAACAATGGTAAAGAACTAAGACAGAATTAAATTAATCAATTGATTAATTTTTATTTTATTATTTCAGACAGTCTCTGTCCCTCTGGTTTAGTGCTGCGACATCATAACTCACAGCAACCTCAGACTCCTGGGCTTGAGCAATCCTCTGGCCTCAGCTTCCTGAGTAACTGGGACTACAGGAGTGTGGCACAACACCCAGCTAGTTTTTCTATTTTTAGTAGAGATGGTTTCTCACTCTTGCTCAGGGTGGTCTCAAACTGCTGAGCTCAAGCAATCCACTCACCTCAGCCTCCCAGAGTACTACTGGGATTACAGGTGTGAGCCACCATGCCCAGCCCTAGAAATAAACTAAATGGTTTTTCTTTCTGTGGGTTTTTTTTTTGGCAAGAAAGTGGAAATTCACAAATAGCTAAACATGAATAAGTAAGAAAAAATTGAAAATAAACATAAACACTTTCATACGATATGAAAATGCTATTGAAAAACTTAAATAGAAAAAAGCACAAATAAACAAACACTTTCATAAAATATGAAAATGCTATTTAAAAACTTTGGAGACTGAACAAGCAAGAAAGGGATTTAAATAAAGGGCTATGGGAAATTAAAATAGTTATATGCTCAGATGAAGATTAAATTAATGGTTCCAACTCTATATTAAAATTTTTGAAAATGAATAGTAACAATAACTTACTAGTGAAGTAAAAATACTAACATATACACTGAAATAATCAAAAAATGTAATACGAAAAAATCAAATATTTGATGTAAACATCATCATGAAATATGCTAGAATAACATTATTTCACGACTAATTTCTATAAGACTATTTTAAAGTATAACATTACAAACTTGAAAAGCTAGAAGCCACTTGCTTAGTTTAATTGAAATTCATAAGTTGTGCCAAAATATAAAAAAGATACAAAGAAATTTATAGGCCTGTAAGTATCATTTAAAACTATAAAATATTAATTTCATTCTAATGAATATCAGGGGTAGACCAGAATCTTTGCAATGACCATCAGTGTTTTGTAGCAGATACAATAAAAACTAAAGTAAAATATTTGCATAATAAAGTACAAATTTTTATTTACATATAAGATTTAAATATGTAATGGTCACAAATACATTGTGTCATTAAATAAAATGTTCGAGGAAAAAGAGAAGACATTTATTCCAGGTTACTATATATTATAATTTGAAGTAGCCTAAAATACTCTGCGTATTAAGGAACCTAAGGGAATTTACTAAAGTGACTGGGTTTGAGGCAATAACAAATTATTAAGTTGTTCTATTAAGAACTTATAACTGGAACATGAAATGTGCTTTGTACATACTAGCAACAAAAATATAAACTACTGGCTCAGCACCCATAGCACAATGGTTACAGGGCCACATACACTGAGGCTGGTGGGTTCAAACTCGGCCCAGGCCAGCTAAGCAACAGTGGCAGCTGCAACAGAAAAATAGCCAGGCATTGTGGTGGGCACCTGTACTCCTAGCTATTTGGGAAGCTGAGACAAGAGAATTGCTTAAGCTCAAGAGTTTGAGGTTGCTGTGAGCTGTGACACCACAGCACTCTATTGAGGGTGACATAGTGAAACTCTGTCTCAAAAAAAAAAATATGTCTATATGTATGTGTGTGTGTGTGTGTGTGTGTGTGGACTCCTTTGTAAAAAGTTAACAACATATAACCTATGCATATAAAATTATAGTAACTTCAAATTATACATTAAGAGGAGACCACATAGAAATATATAACACATTTATGTAATAGATCTTTTTTTTTTGCAGTTTTTGGCCAGGGCTGGGTTTGAACCTGCCCCTCTGGCATATGGGGCCAGCGCCCTACTCCTTTTATAGGCACTGCCCCTATGAAATACATTTTAATATCACAAACTATAAATTTTCTACAATTTAAGTATATATTTAATTTTATTTTAGTTAATGTTGTGTCAGGACTCACATTTTGGGTGTTGCTGGTGAAAATTGAATATTCTACACTTAAAATCAAATATAAAGATTAATAACTAGACCCGTTTATGCCTGCATCAAAAAATCACCTGTGCCCTATAATTGTGTACTCAAAATACTTAAAAGTAAAATCTTAAAATAATAAAGAAAAATTGGAATTTATGGAACAGGAAAACTGAGATGGAGATCATGCTTTACGAAATATTAAAACATAGATAAAATCACATCACATCAATGTACTCCTGGCATAGAAACAAATAAATACAGTCACATATAAGATAAAATGAAGTAGAATGAAAAAGAGAAGGCAGTAGTGGAACCAGGTTTATATGAGAGGTTAACAAAATTATATTTCAAAAAAGTGATGCATTAAAATTGGTGCAGCCATATTTCTTTATTCTTCAAACTTGTTTTTTTATCTCATTTTTAAGACCAAAATAAATGACAGTTACATTAAATATATAAATTTCTGAAAGTCGAAAACTAAAAATCATAGAAGAAAATGTAGTCTAACGTAGAGATAGGAAAGAGTAGACAGGATCATAACCACGATGGTATGACACTTTTAAAAACTGAAAATATTTACTATTATATAATTAAAACATGGCAAAGGATAATCCAAAATTAACAGATGGATCATAAATTGAAAAGTAAATTGATTTGCAATGAGAGTCGCAGAGAAGGTATTCTTTAGAGTAAACACCAAATTGTCATACATTCACAATACAAAAATGATAAACTAATAAATTGTGAAAGGAAATGGGTAGATATACAGAAAAGTAAAAGAGTTAAGAGTTATTTTAAAAAGGTTAAAACTCCTTAGTCGTCAGATAAATTAACATCGAATGCCAGTAGTTACATATTTTCAGCCTTATATTTACAAAAGTAAAAACTAGCAATAATACCTACTTTCTGAAAATAATGTAGAGAAGTATTGTACTTTCTTTCTTTGACAGCAGACGTATGTATTTTGTAGCGTTTTTGGAAAGCAGTAGCAAAATTTAGTGAAAGAACGTTTACCCTGAAACCAAACAAATTCACAACTAAGAATCTCAAATGCAGAACCAAGCCAATATGCACGACCTCTGGGTGGGCATGTGCCTTTCAGCTTCACTCGTGTCAGCTCAGACCTGAATGTGAGATCGAATCAAGTTCATCAGTATTTTGATGATTGACTATAGTGTTGTATGACATAACGTGCAGTGATTAAAAATAATAATAAATTCTAACTATGGCTTTTGACTTGGTGGAATTCCAATGAGGTTAACAAATGAAAACCAGTATGTGGAGAAATTATATCATAAAATCCCATTTTATGTGCTAAGAAGTAACAAATGTCATATCCATCACTATGTAATAATACACACAACTGAGAGTCTTTGAACTCTGAATGTTTATTTGGTTGTTTAGTGAAGAATAGTTTGCTATAACATGAATATAGTGGATACACTATGGGGAAAAGTTATTATGGAATTAAGTTGCATAGAATTATATTAATGGCAGCAGGAATGGAGAAAAAATTACAATTAGGAAATCATTTACATCTGTATTACTCAATAAAATAGTGAATTTCCATATGTGGGTATATTTTAATTTAAATTAAACAAACTAAGAATGTAATTCATTGGCCACACTAGCTATATCTCAAGTACTCAATAGCTACATGGAGCTACAGAAACCAAATTGGACAGGAGCAGAAAGTTCTTTGTATAGAGTTGATTCCCATGGTCAAGTAGATAAACATAGGGACTGTTATCAAAATCTAGAAAAGGGTATTATGTACTTTTAAAAAAAATTTCAAAGTGTCATTGACAGCATTTTGAATATGTGCCTGTCTCCAGATTATGGATCCCCTAGATTTATAATGTTTATACCTTGGAACACTTTATAAAAAACAACAAATAAAATTTTCAGGTCTGTGGATGCCAAAACTTTGAATTCAGCCAGGCTCAGGGGCTCACACCTGTAATCCTAACACTCCAGGAGGCCTAGACAAGTTGGATTACTTGAGCTCTGGAGTT
>CAUYQV010177520.1:0-14303 GCA_963574575.1 Galagoides demidoff
TCTAAAGCAAGTGAGTGCCTGCCAACTACTCTTTACATAGACAACAGTATTTTCTTTAGGAATTCAAGAAGGGATAAAATCAGATTTGTTTAGTTGAAATTTTCACAAAGAAGAGGCTAGGGTATACCCTGAAAAATGGTGTGGTAACAACACTTCAAAATGGCCTTGAAGGCTCGGCGCCTGTGGCTCAATAGGCTAAGGCGCCAGCCACGTACACCTAAGGTGGCGGGTTCGAATCCCCAGCCCGGGCCTGCCAAACAACAATGATGGCTGCAACCAAAAAATGGCTGGGCGTTGTGGCCGGTGCCTGTAGTCCCAGCTACTTGGGAGGCGGAGGCAGGAGACTCACTTGAGCCCAGGAGTTGGAGGTTGCTATGAGCTGTGATGCCATGGCACTCTACCCAGGGGGATAGCTTGAGGCTCCGTCTCAAAAAAAAAAAAAAATGCCCATGAATAACTAATGTGTCAAAGAAGAGATCCAGAAAGAAATCAAAAAGTATTCTGAGATGAATGAAATCGAAAGCATTTTTTTTTTTTTTTGAGACAGAGCCTCAAGCTATCCCCCTGGGTAGAGTGCCATGGCATCACAGCTCACAGTAACTTCCAACTCCTGGGCTCAAGCGAGTCTCCTGCCTCCGCCTCCCAAGTAGCTGGGACTACAGGCGCCCACCACAGCGCCAGCCATTTTTTGGTTGCAGCCATCATTGTCGTTTGGCAGGCCCGGGCTGGGGATTCGAACCCGCCACCTTAGGTGTATGTGGCTGGCACCTTAGCCGATTGAGCCACAGGCGCCGAGCCAATCGAAAGCATTATTAACGTACACTTCTAGGATGCAACAAAAATATTATCAAAACAAGTTTATAATGATGACGTTGACATTAAGAGAAAAAGTTCTGGGCAGTACCCATAGATTGGTGGGTAGGGCACCAGTCACATATACTGAGGCTGGTGGGTTTGAACCTGGCCTGGGCCAGCTAAAATAATTGACAACTGCAACAAAAAAATAACCAGGCTTATGGTGGGCATTTGTAGTCCCAACTACTTGGGAGGCTGAGGCCAGAGAATCTCTTGAGCCCAAGAGTTTGATGTTGCTGTGAGCTGTGATACCACGACCCTCTACTGAGGGTGACATAGTGAGATTCTGTTTCAAAAAAAAGAAAGAAAAAGTTCTTAATATAACCTAGCTTTAATCTGCAAGCAACTTAAACAGAAAGAATAATACAAGCCCAATGTTAGCATACCAAAGGAAATAATAAAGATATGAGCAAAAAAATTAAATAAAGGCTAGAAAGACAAAAGAAAAGATCAAAGTAATAAATTGCTCACTTTTTTGTTTTTGTTAAGGAAAGAGAATTGAAACACTTTTTGCTAGATTTTTTTTTCTCCTTTTTTGGTTCTTTTTTTGAGACAGAGTCTCACTATGTCACCCTCAGTAAAGAATGGTGGCATCACAGCTCACAGCAACCTCAAAATCTTGGGCTTAAGCAATTCTCTTGCCTCAGCCTCCCAAGTAACTGAGACTACAGACACTTGCCACAATGTCTGGACCTGGGCTGGGTACAAGCCTGCCAGCTCCGGTGTATGTGGCTGGCACCCTTGCCACTGAGCTACAGGTGCTGAGCCCACTTTTGGCTAGATTAACCAAGAGAAAAACAAAACAAGAGTGAAGAAAATTATAAATAAAAGAGAAGGCATTAGAACTGATACCACAGAAATACATAGTATAATAAGACAATACTGTGAACAATTATGACAACAAATTGAATAAATTAGAAGAAATAAATTCCTCAAAACAACAATCCACCAACCCTAAATTACAAAGAAGGAGAAATACTAAATGGACCAATACTGAGGAAAGACCTTGAAACAGGGATAAAAATCTTCCAACAAAGTAAAGCACAAGATAGATGACTTCTTCACAGGTAAATTCTATCAAGCATTTAAAGAGAAAATACTCAGTACTTCCCAAACTCAAAAAAAAAAAAAAAAAAGAAGGGAAGAGACACTTCTAAACTTATGTTATGAAGTCATCATTACCCTCATATTGAAAAGCCATATAAAGGCAGTAGAAGAAAGAAAACCACAAACCATTACCTCTGTCGAAAGTATAAGCAAAAATGTTCAGCAAAGTACTAGAAATGAAATTCATCAACATATTTAAAAGATTATACATCATGAATAAGCAGGATTTATACTTGACATGCAAGGATGCTTTAACATACAAAACCAAAAACAAGACATACTATAAAGCCAGGAAAAATACAAATCATGTGATCATCTCAACAGACTTATTAAAAGCATTTGACAAAATACAATGCACTTTCATATAAAATTCAACATAGTAAAGGTCATATATTAAAAGCTTCCTTTTGCTCGTATTAGAAAAGCAGCTGCTGTAGCCACAGGTGCCACAGCATGAGCATCCCTGGGCCAATTGTCTTTGGCTACAGAGGCAGCATAAGGCTTGATAAAAACTAGCCATACTGCCAGGCACGGTGGCTCATGCCTGTAATCCTAGCACTCTAGAAGGCTGAGGCAGGTGGATTGCTTGAGCTGATGAGTTCAAAACCAGCATAAGCAAAAATGAGACCCTATCTCTACTAAAAATAGAAACTGAGGCAAGAGGATCCCTTGAGCCTAAGAAGTTGTAGGTTGGTGCGAGCTAGGACACCACAGCACTCTACTGAGGTTAACAGCTTGAGACGCTGTCTCAAAAACAAACAAACAACCCCCCCACCCCCCAAACTAGCCATACCCCTGCCCACTCACAGGAACACTTAGATTCCATGCCAAATGTCACCTTACCAAACAGGTAGGTCCTTAATCTTCTAACTGTATCAGAAGGGGCACCTGCTTTTTCTTAAAGGAGCAGTGCTGCTTCTATGTTAACAGTCAGGACAGGTTCAGGACAGTATCAGCACCATCCTACCTACAGTCTGCCTCCAATCTCCAGACATGAAAGGTGAGACCTCTAAGCCTTGGTGGATGTCTAAAATAATTTCCTTGATCCCCTTGTTGCTTTGGATCCTGGGAATTTTTATATTGGGACTGATTCTCATAAATGTTTAAGTAAATTTATTTCATTTATCTAGAAGCCATCAAGCTACAAATGGTCCTACATTTTCTACCAGTCTCAGTGCCCACTTCCTCTTTACACCTACTACTACAATCAGCTAGTCAGTGTATATACCAAAGTTCCCTAGACAGCCTGCAAGTGGGCCCCCGTATCCTAATAAAAATCTTTGACTCCTGTCAGCAGGAAGCAGCCAGGTGAATTGATGCCCTCCCAACCCAATGATTTGGGCCTCTGAAATAGGGGATGAGAAATGTTAAGTAGTAAGTTAGAAAACAGCTCCCCTAGGAAATAAGGACAAGAGCAGGGCCCCCTGGCCCCTATCATGGTACCACCCTCTGTAATTATGTCCCAAGGGATTGCTCACACCTGGGAGGAAGGATCACCCTGCCAATCTATCAGTCAGAACTTACTATGCCAACCGCAAATGAATGGAGACTCTACCCCAGAGATAGATGATTTTCTTTTCTTTTTTTTAGACAGAGCCTCAAGCTATCCCCCTGGGTAGAGTGCCGGGGCATCACAACTCACAGCAACCTCCAACTCCTGGGTTCAAGCAAGTCTCCTGCCTCTGCCTCCCAAGTAGCTGGGACTACAGGCACCCGCCACAACACCTGGCTATTTTTTGGTTGCAGCATCATTGTTGTTTTGGAGGGCCAGGGCTGGATTTGAACCCGCCACCTTAGGTGTATGTAGTCGGTGCCTTAGCCACTTGAGCCACAGGTGCCGAGCTTAGCCCAGAGATTTTCAAGCAGTGCACCACAGCACACTGGTATGCCATGAAAAATTTTAAAGACTATTAAATTACTTCTGAAAGGAGTTCGAAGCACAGTAAATACATTCTTCTTTTTACTTTTTTTTTCTCCTCAACATAATTTAAGTGTGCCATGGAAGTTCAAGTGTGCTATGAGATAAAAAAGGTTAAAAACACTGCTACAGCCTGGTAACAGGTACAATGGAGTCTTAAAGCTGACCTAGAACAGCCTTAAGACTAATTATCAGTCCATACCACTCTTTCAGCTCTTAGAGAGGCTCATGGGAGGCCTGCATGCACAGTAAAACTGATTCCAACGTGACTTCTAAACCACAAGGTAATGCTGACACAAGTGGTATAAAATAGAACTGAAGGCCATAACCCTTGCCTCTTTGCCTACTTGTCCTGACAATGGAGACCTGTTTGCTGTCTATGGTGACTATATCTTGCTTTGTAAACTTTCTTGCTCTGTAAGACTATCTTTCTCTTCCTCAATAAACTTAGATTCATGCTTGTCTTAAAAAAAAAAAAAATCACTATATGCTCAAGTCAGAGTAAAACTCAATTAAAGTTATGAATGGGGGGAAGGTGTTAGGTAAATTCCTACCCAAAAGGTAACCTTGCAAGGGTATATTGCACACTTCATGGGTGAAGGACACACCTACAACCCAGAAGGCAACCTTACAAAAACAAACTATGTAAGCTAAAGTATGTAACCTCATGTTTAACTGAAATTGAAAAATAATTTTAATACTCAATTTAATAAAGTGAAAGATCTGTTTAGTACAATCTGACATTAATCAATGCAATGAAGGAAGATTCAAATAAATGAAAAAATCCACTGTTTACACATTTAAGTAATTAATATAAAATGACCATACTTTAAAACAATCTGCAATTTCCATTTAATTCCTATTAAAATTCTAATGACATTTTTCACAAAACTAGTAAAGAATTCACAAATTTCTATAAAATCACAAATGACTTCAAATAGTCAACAAACTCTTAAGGGAGAACAAAGTTGGAGTCTTCATATGGGAGTCATTTGACCACACTGAAACCATCTTAATTTAGGTTTTACAACTTGGGAGTATAAGTGAGACTTAATGCTATTTCTCTCAACATCATTTTTGCCTGCAATTCTATGCAAGATGATTAGCGTCTCTGTACCTACTGCCCCATAAGGTTCAGTTCCCTAAGTCCCAGGCAATGTAGTGCCTAGTTAACTTAAGGTGGCATGTTGTAGTCTGAGGTGCCTGACCAAGTAAGAATGGAGAGTTAAACAAGAGACCACCTTAAGTCAAGTTGGGATTGGGTAAAAACCGTCCTGATTGAGTGGACAGAAGGGTGCATAAATACAGGAATAGATTTGTTTTACATTGGCAAGTGGTTTCTACTGCACCTCCTTGTTGTTGGAGCTTTCTCTTGTCTGACACTAAAGTCTTTGCTTTGCGTGACATGTTGTCCAGTTCTTTGTGTGATATCATTAAGAACTCACTGATATTTCCTTTTCATTTATACTTCTTGATTTTAAGCTACTACAAAGCAGTACTAACCATGAGTATGGTACTGACCTTACAGAAGGAAATAGAGCAATAGAAAAGAATAGAGAAAACAGAAATAAACTCGCTTATATAATCAACTAGTTGTTTTTTTTTTCCAGTTTTTGGCCGGGGTCAAGTTTGAACCCACCACCTCCAGTATATGGGCCAGTACCCTATTCCTCTGAGCCACAGGCACTGTCCATAGTCAACTAGTTTTTGACACACCAACCAAGATATGTGAAGGAGAAATCATAAACTCATCAGCAAAAGATAATAAAAAGTGGCTATCTCTGTGTATGAAAATAAAACTGAACTTGCATACTATATACAGAAATAAACTCAAAATACATAAACATTAAATGTAATACCAGAAACTATAGAAGTTATGTGACAAAGCACAAGGAACAATCTCTTCAACATTAGCTTTATATATCACACCAAAAAATTTACAACCAACAAAACCAAAAACAAGTAAGCCTATATCAAACTAAAAAGTACTTATACAGAAAAGGAAACAAAAGGCTGAGGCAGGTGGATCAGCTGGCCTCATGAGTTTAAGACCAGCCTAAGCAAGAGCAAGACCCTGCCTCTAAAAATAGCCGGGCATTGTGGCAGATGACTACAGTCCCAGCTAGTCAGGAAGCTGAAGGCAGGGGCTCACTTGAGTCCAAGAGTTTGAGATTGCTGTGCGTTATGATACCATGGCACTCTACCAAGGGTGACAAAGTGACACTCTGTCTCAAAAAAAAACAAAACAAAACAAAAAAAACACATAAAAGAGCAACTAAAGGATTGGGAAAATATGTATCTGATGAATGTAATATTTATAATATCTGAGGACCTCAGACAACAAGAACAAAAAGTTTAATCCGATTTAAAATGTACAAAGGTGTGGCTCAGCGCCTGTGGCTCAATCGGCTAAGGCGCCAGCCCACACCTAAGGTGGTGGGTTCGAATCCCCAGCCCGGGCCCGCCAAACAACAATGATGGCTGCAACCAAAAAATGGCCAGGCATTGTGGCGGGCGCCTATGGTCCCAGCTACTTGGGAGGCGGAGACAGGAGACTCGCTTGAGCCCAGGAGTTGGAGGTTGCTATGAGCTGTGATGCCATGGCACACCACCCAGGGAGATAGCTTGAGGCTCTGTCTCAAAAAAAAAAAAAAAAATGTACAAAGGTGTAAATGACCTCAGTAGATATTTCTCCAAAGACATAAGAGTGGCCAATAGGTTTATCAAAAGATATTCAGAATCCTTTATTCATCAGTAAAATGAGAAAACACAGTATCTCACCACAATGATATTGTTAGGTCTAGTGGGCCTAGGTTAAGACAGAAAGGTGTCAGGCCTAGGCTATAATGGAAAAATACCAGTTAACTTCTGGCAAATTTCTAGATTGCAAACTTTCAAAAAAAGAAAAATATGAAATAAGCCTAGTTTACTCCCAAGATAGATGGGAAAATACTATTAATTTCTTGCTTCTAGTTTACTCCAAATTTCTTGCTTGGCTAACTCCCTGGGAAACAGACCAGGAGGTACCAACTGTTCCTGGACTGACTTTTAAACAATACCAGGTGGGAAAAGTACTGAAATTGATATGTATGGAGGGGGGAAAGTACTGAAACTAAGATGTATAGGGAAAATATTAAAACAAAAATGTATGGCTAACTAGAACATTGTCCAGCACACACTATCATTTTGACTGTTAGCTTTTATTTTAGTAATTATCAGTTTATGATTGTGTTTTGTTGAGTGTGCAGATTACTGAGTATGTGTCCTAGTTTACTTGTTTGTTACTTCTTATCCACTGACGTTAATTTTTACAAATATAAATTTTATGCTTTTTAGGTGTGTATTTTAATGACTTGATATCTGTATATGGTGTGTAATGATTAACACAATCCATCATCTCACATAATTGCCAGATTTTGGAGTGTGAGAACACTTAAGGTCTATGCTCTTAATCTAGTTGATAGTATTACTTTATCTCAAATGTTCCATATAGTACTGCTAACTACATTCACATTGCTGTACATAATGTCCCCTGAGTTTATTCATTATGTAAATGAAAGGTTATATTCTTTGACAAATATCTCCCCATTTTTATTACCTCCACTGTTAGCAAACACAATTCTATTCTCTACTTCCATAATCTCTACTTTTTTAGGTTCCACAAATAGCTCATATTATACAGTAGTTGTATTTCTTCTTGCATATCAATTACACTAATTTCTACTGTGTTCATCTGTCCATGTTGTCACAAATGGCAGAATTGCCCTTTTTTGTATGGCTGTACAATTTTATATAATGTGAATAATCTGCTATACATATGTGAGCAGATAATCTATTTGTATTACTGATTTCATTTCCTTTGGATATATACCCAGAAGTGAAATGAAAGAATTGAATGGAACTTCTGTGTTTTTTTTGTTGTTGTTCAATATTGGTACTTCCTTGTTTTTTAATATCCGAGGAGTGTCCATTCTGTTCTCTCTAATGGCTGGATCAATTTACATTCCCAATGACCTTGTACAAGAGGTTCCTTTTCTCCTCCTCTCTGCTAACATATATTAGCTCTAGACATTTTATAATAGTCATTATAACAGTAAAGTGATATTGTTATACCCAGGAGTTCCATAAAGACCACACTGCCAAACAAGCCGATTCATAGCGGAGTCCCTTTATTGAAGAGCTGGCCAACTTGAGCAGTGTCCTAACATGGAAAGCAGTGCAGCATTCAACTATTTCACACATGTGGAAATTGTGCATATAGAGTTCAAATGTCTAATCTTAATTGAGGCTAGTAAAAAGACACTAATATAAGTGCATGATCAGAGTTTTTTTTTTTAATTATTGTTGGAGATTCTTTGAGGGCATTGATTGCTTTTGTTAGATAATAACCCTCTTATAGTTGTGTCCCACCCCCCAAAGGTGAACCCTATCCCTCAACTCCCCATGCCCTTCCTCCTTCTCTTTCTCAGCAATCCCTGTCTCCTACCCCTCACTGTGTACTAGGACCTTAACTGTCCTCATATCGGAATTGAGTACATAAGATTCTTATTTCTCCATTCTTTTTTATCTTTTTTTTTATAGAGACAGAGTCTCACTCTATCACCCTGGGTAGAGTGCCGTGGCATCACACAGCTCATAGCAACCTCCAACTTCTGGGCTTAGGCTAAGATGACCAGACGTCCCACTTTTGAACAATTTGTCCTGCATCCCACAGCGTTTTAAAGAAGTCCCGATTTTTGGAAAGACTGCACAACAAGCTAGGGAATGGCAGTATATCCAATGGCAGGAAGATGAGGCCCAAGGGAAAGAAAGAGCACCTAAACACCACGTTTATAAGAGGAAAGGCTTTATTCATCTGCCAGGAGCTTACGGCATAGAAGATTTCCAAAATGACCTGCTCCCCAACTGGTCTTTCTCCTTTGTTTTTGACAGTCAATAAGTTCCACCCCACAGGTACCCTTCCCATAGGCCAGTTTGAATCAAGCAGGAGATGCTAGTCCAGCTCCTACAGAACTACAGGATTTCACAGAACTTGGAAATTTCCAGGTTACAAATTCCTAAGAGCTAAGTCACCATGGAGAGGACACCACAAGTGTAACCTCGTGATCTTGAGAAGACCTGTTCTCCCAGACCTCACCCTTCTCAGGTATCTTCTCTCAGCAAGAGAAGGGAAGGGAATATATGGTTTTTGGTGGCCATGTGGCTATTTTGCCAGGATATGAGTTTTATACTATTTTTGTTAATTTTATAATGTTAAACTTTAATAACAAATAATTGTTGAGAACTGATTATCAAGAACTGCTTATCAAAGTTCACATTGTTGACCAGTTGTTAGAATTTGACCACCATTGTTTGGACTTAATGAACAATGGCATTTTTTGGCATTAGCAACAACGAAAACATTTTGTAACTGTCTCTCAGACGATACACACCGTACTGCCTGCTAGTGCTAGTTAAACAAGTGATGTCAACAAATCAGCTATTCAGATAATTTAAATAAGTAATTTATTTATTTATTTCATGAATTTAGCAGACAATACTTGTATTATTTATATTTTATAGTGGCAGCAAAAAGGTCTAGCCTGGGCCTTGAAAGTGATGTTTACGATTTACGAGGTATCATTATTCAAAAAATATATTGATAAGGAAAAGGTTAAATCTTGGGCATCAACAAAAATCACAATAGAGAACAAATGGTTAGAAATATTTCATCATTTTGAAACAAACCATGAATAGAACCTTCTCTGAAGAAGACAGATGAATCAGGTGTTACCTGTGGCTCAGTGGGTAGGGCACCGGCACAATATACTGAGGTAGCAAGTTCAAACCCGGCCCAGCAAAACTGCAAACAAAAAAGAGCCAGGCATTGTGGCAGGTGCCTGTAGTCCCAGCTACTTGGGAGACTGAGGCAAGAGAATCGCCTAAGCCCAGCAGTTGGAGGTTGCTGTGAGCTGTGACACCACAGCATTCTACTGAGGGCAATAAAGTGAGACTCTGTCTCTTAAAAAAAAAAAGAAGAAGAAGAAGACAGACTTATAAACATATGAAAAAATGCTCATCATCCCTAATAATTAGAGAAATGCAAATCAAAACCACCCTGAAATATCATCTAATCTAAGGTGACCAGATTTTAACATTGGTAAAGCAGGACACCATGGGGGGGGGGGAGGCTGAGACTGACAAAAAGGCAAACTTTGATAAGTACTTCTCGATAATCAGTTCTCAACAATTATTTGTTATTATTAAAGTTAACATTATAAAATTAACAAAAATAATATAAAACGCATATTCTGGCGAAATAGCCACATGGCAGCAGAAAACCGTATATTCCCTTGCTGTTTTCCCATGTTCCCTAGCTTGTCCTGCATTCTTTCCAAAAATCAGAGCTTTTTTAAAACGCCGCAGGATGCAAGACAAACTGTTAAAAATTGGGACTGTCCCGCCAAAAACGGGAAGTCTGGTCACCTTACTCTGGGCGGGGGGCGGGGGGGCGCTACTTGTTTGTTCCAGACACTTTGGCTCCTTCTGAGCTTACTGTCCTTGCCTAGAAACAAGGGAGGGAGCCAGTCTCCTTCTGATACCTTGCCCAGGAGGGGAGTAGGGAGTTTACATTACTTCCAAATGAAGTTACGCTAACCTCTTCATTCCCAAATGCAGTTACATTAACCTTTTCAGCCGCCAAAATCGTATATTCCCTTCCCATTCTCCCGCTGTTCCCTAGCTTGTCACACATTCTTTCCAAAAATCGGGACTTTTTAAAAATGCTGCAGGATGCAGGAGAAATTGTTAAAAATTGGGACTGTCTCGCCAAAAGCAGGACATCTGGTCACCTTAATCTTATCCCAAGAAAATGGCCCACATCACAGAGTCTCAAAACTGCAGATGCTGGCATAGATGTGAGAGAAGGGAACACTTTTACACTGCTGGTGGGACTGCAAACTAATACAACCTTTTTTTGAGACACAGTCTCACTATGTTGTCCTCAGTAAAGTGCCATGGTGTCACAGCTCACAGCAACCTCAAACTCTTTTTTTTTTTTAGAGAGATTTTATTATTTATTTATTTTTGCAGTTTTTGGCCAGGGCTGGGTCTGAACCCACCACCTCCAGTATATGGGGCTGACATCCTACTCCTTGAGCCACAGGTGCTGCCCAACCTCAAACTCTTGTTTTTCCTTTTTTTTTTTTGAGACAGAGTCTCACTTTATCATCCTCCATAGAGTGCCATGGAGTCACAGCCCACAGCAATCTCCAGCTCTTGGGCTTAGGTAATTCTCTTGCCTCAGCTTCCTGAGTAGCTGGGACGACAGGTGCCTGCCATGATGCCCAACTATTTTTTGTTGCAGTTTGGCAGGGGCTGGGTTTGAACCTGCTACCCTTGGTATATGGGGCTGGCACCTTACTCACTGAGCAACAGGCACCACCTGCAACCTCAAACTCTTGGCTCAAGTGATTCTTTTGCCTCCGCCTCCTAAGTAGCTGGGACTACAGGTGTCCACCACAACACCTGGCTATTTTTTGTTGCTGTTGTCATTGTTGTCTAGCAGGCCTAGGCCGGGTTTGAACCCACAAGTCTTGGTGTATGTGGCTGGCTCCATAACCACTGTGCTACAGGCAACGAGCCATGATCAGAGTTTTTAAAGTAAATATTAAAAAATTAAATATCTAAGGCCAGACACAGTGGTTCATGACTATAAACCTAGCACTCTGGGATGCCCAGGCAGGTGGATTGCCTGAGCTCAGGAGTTCAAGACTAGCCAAAGCTAAAGTGAGACCCAGTCTCTAAAAATAGCTGGGCATTGTGGAAAGCACCTATACTTTCAGCTACTTTGGAGGCTGAGGAAAAGGATCATTTGAGCCCAAGTGTTTGAGGTTGCTAGGGAAACAAAGTGAACTCTGTATTAAAAAAAAAAATTAAATATCTAATCAAATATGTAAAATGTCTTTATATGTACATTTTTTTTTTCAGACAGAGTTTCCCTTTGTCCCTATCAGTTGAGTGCGGTAGCATCATAGCTTACAGTAACTTCAAATTCTTCAGCTCAAGCAATTTTCTTGCCTCAGCCTCCCTAGTAGCTAAGATTACAGGTGCCTGCCACAAAACTTGGCTATTTTTAGAGACAGGGTCTCCATTTCCTAAGCTCAGGCAATCCACCTGTCTCGGCCACCCAGAGCGGTCATTATTTAATTAAAGGGAGGGCCTTTGTGCTTTGAAGAAATTACAGAGCCTCAATTTCTGTTGAATCACCTTTGAAACCTCGATAGAATTGAAAATTAATAAAACAGAAAATATTTGACACACGTCTATAGTGTTCCTGGGACTTCTGAATCAATATCACAACGTGACTTCTATGCTAACATACTTTTGGCATGAGGCAAAACTAGAACTTAAAAATAGCTTCGCATAGGTTGGGTATGGGGGCTCACACCTATTCTAGCACTCTAGGAGACTGAAGCAGGTGGATGGCTTGACCTCATGAGTTCAAGACCAGCATGAGCAACAGTGAGATTCTGTCTCTACTAACAAATGAAAAGCTGAGGCTAGAGGATCACTTGAGCCCAAGAGTTTGAGGTTGATGCCACAGTACTCTACCCAGGGTGACAAAGTGAAACCTTGTCTCAAAAAAAAAAAAAATGTATATATGTGTGTATATATATATATAGCTTTACATAGAAGTAGGCAGAAATAGGCAAACTTTTTCCTGGGACCCACAAAGACATGGAGAAGCAGACCATGACCCTCACAGGCCAAAGGGAGAACTTTGGCTCTCACTGTGAATTTGACAGAAAATCACTGAAAGGGAATCATCAGATAATATTTTCCACAATCTTAAGGAAAATCAATTCTCAGATAATTTATGAGCATGAAAAAGATGTTCTTCTATGATAACAAAAGAAATAAACCTAGGTTTCTCAAAAATTACTTTCACTGTGCCAGAGTTTCTAAATCTACATGTTAAGATCTGGCTTTTTTTTTTTTTTTGACATTTGAATCTATCATCTGCGTCATCTGCTTCATTCTTTTCTCTACTGGGTTTCCTCTCTCTCTCTTTACATTTGTTTCAAAATGGGGCAGCAGGTCCAGATTAAAGACAGCAAGTTCTATTTTATTAGAAAAAGTCACAAGAATTTTGCTTGGAGTTCTTCAATTTTCAATTTTGTATTGTACTCAGTAGAGGAAAAATTACAGAATATTCAAAAAAATTATTGTTCAATTTACTAATTTGACAGTCCTGGTAAGATATTTTATTTTATTATTTTTTTTGAGACAGAGTTTCACTTTGTCACCCTCAGTTGAGTGCTATAGCTTCATAGCTCACAGTAACCTCTAACTCTTGGGCTCAAGTGATTCTCTTGCCTCAGCCTCCCAAGTAGCTGTGACCACATGTGCCCACCACAATGCCTGGCTATTTTTTTTTCACTTTCATTTGAATATATATTTATTCAGATTGTAGCACTAACACCATGATGATAAACTGTTGCAAATCTGTACTAAGAAGCACACAATCTTTAAAATACATTGTTTTCCACAAGTAATTTAAGTATAGCTTTATTATTATTTGGTACTAGAGTCAAAGACGACATTTAGATCCTTTAGCTTTGGGGCATTTGGTAACATCAAAATGATTGTCTAGTCAGACAGTGGAAAGAAACTCAAAAGCAGTTTCTTTTTCTTCTGCCAGTTCCTTGGCAGTAAGATCCATCTTTTCACGTGAGAAATCATTAATCGGGAGACCTTCAACAAACTTCCAGGTCTTATTCTTGATTACAACAGGGAATGAGTAGAGGAGATCATCAGGAACACCATAGGAGTTGCCATCAGAGATAACGCCCATGGATACAAACTCTCCCTCTGGGGTCCCAAACCAGATGTCTCTGACATGGTCAGAGATGGCTTTCGCAGCAGACATTGCACTGGATAGTTTTCGAGCCTGGATGACAGCAGCCCCCCGCTGCTGCACAGTCGTGATGAATTCTCCCTTGAGCCAGCTGTCATCTTTTAGAGCTTCATAAACACCAACTTCCTTTCCTTGCAATTTCACCTTGGCATGGTTGACATCTGGGTACTGAGTTGAGGAATGATTTCCCCAGATAATGACATTCTTTACATCATCAGCAGTCACACCAAGTTTAAGAGCAATTTGAGATTTAGCTCGGTTGTGATCCAAACGAGTCAAGCAGCTGAAGTTCTCCTTGGGGATGGACGGAGCTGACTTGGAGGCAGTCAGGCAGTTGGTACTGGCCGGGTTACCCACAACAATCACCTTAACTGACTTCTTGGCATATTTCTCCAAGGCTGCCCCCTGGGATTGGAAGATTTTCACATTTGCTTTCAGTAAATCTTTCCTCTCCATGCCTTCTCTTCTTGGCATGGAGCCCACAAGAATGGCCACATCCAGGTCTTTGAAGGCAACCTCTTCTTT
>CAUYQV010177524.1:0-11240 GCA_963574575.1 Galagoides demidoff
TCACCCTGAATCTATTTTTATCCTTTAAGGTAAGGTGAGATTCTTTTATACAGCAGATATCCAGTCTGAGTTTATGTATCCAGTAAGCCAGCCTGTGCCTCTTTAGGGGATAATTTAAACCATTCACATTAATTGAGAGAACTGATAAACCTATTGTGTTTGGGGTGTCATGATTTTCAGATATCCAGTGGACATTTTTAATCCTTTCACCACTGTGGAAATTGGGTTTTGTTCAAAAATTTTGGGGTGAGTTTATTTTGGAAGTAGAGCATTGCACTGGTCATTGTGGAGGATGGATCTGAGAATATCCTGGAGAGCTGGTTTAGTTATGGCAAATTTCTTCAACCTGTCTATGTCAGTAAAGTATTTGATTTCTCCATCACAAATGAAACTCACTTTAGCTGGATAGAGGATCCTGGACTGGAAGTTGTTTTGTTTTAGGAGACTGAAGGTCAATGACCATCTTCTTCTGGCTTGAAACATTTCAGCTGAGAGATCTGCAGTAATTCTGATATTTCTCCCTTTGTAGGTGATGCTTATCTTATGTCTGACTGCTTGCAGAATTTTTTCCTTCATCTTAACTTTGGCGAAGGTAATCACAATGTGTCTAGGAGATGCTTTATTTGGATTAAGTCTTGCTGGGGTTCTGAAACTGTCTGCTATCTGAAGTTCTGTACCTCTTGCAATGCTTGAGAAATTTTCCTTCAAAATCTCTTGGAGTGGAGCATCTGTACATTTAGGACCATCCTTTTCTCCTTCAGGAATTCCTATAAGACGAATGTTTGATCTTTTGGAGTGATCCCACAACTCTCCCAGGGAATGATCAGTTTTTGCTCTCCATTTGTCTGCCTCTGAGTGTTTGGGAACGTTCAAAAGCTTTGTCTTCAGTTTCAGAGATCCTTTCTTCTGCCTTCCTTCTTACCAAGGGATTCTACTGTATTTTGGAGCTCCTCAACTAACTTTTTTGTTTCCTTGAGCTCTGCTATCTCTTTTATCGTTATGTCCATATCTTTGGTGACTTGGGCTTTGAATTCATTAATTTCTTGAGAACTTGAGAACTACTCTTTGGAATTCAATTTCTATCTCTTTTTCTGTTCTTTTTATTTTATTTGCAATCCAGATTCTGAATTCAGTTTCTGACATTGCTGCCATTTGTCTATGCATGGCATCTTCAGTTGTATCTCCTTTATCATTTCTTGGAATGGGTTGATCTACTCTGGTTATTCATGTTGCCAGAGTTCTTCTGTTGGGTCCACACTATGTTTATTTTCCACTGTTTGGTTATTAGAACTGGTAGGGTGAGATTGAATTGAGGTTCCCAGGTAGTAGAGATAGCCCCTTACCAAAGCTCTAGGCTTTGTAATTGTGGCTTATCTCCTACAACCTTACAAAGGCCCCTTTCAGAGTTTTGGCTAGAGACTCCGAGGACCTACTTGGTGAGACAGCATAAGCTAGCTCTGTCTTGATATCAGTCAACCTCTACCCTATCCTAAGAAACCACAGTATTAGATTTAAATCTCAACTATGAAGAGATACAAACAGCTGCAGTGCCCCGCCCCCACCCTTCAGTTCTTTTCCATTATAGAACTTTGAAGGTCAACCTCAGAGTAGACACAGGTTCCAACCAAATTGTCTCAGGCAGTGCAAACCCTGCCCAACAGAGAGGGATTCAAGGGTCTCCAACAGCACAATTGGAGGCAGGTATCCACACTCCTACCTGCCAGACACAGTCCACACTATTTTCTGCTTCTCTGCTCACAGGCCCAGCTGGAGCCAGGGGCAATGCCACCGCCCACTGGTCTCACACACAGCTAGCCTCTGCTTGCCAGACCAGTCCAGTTGGCGTCAGAGGACCACACCTCCAGCTCCCTGTCTCAACCCCCTCACTGCCTGGCAAGCCTCTATTCATAGGATCTGTTAGAGTCAGGGCACCGCACTTCACCCACAGGTCTCAGTCCTCACCTGCTAAGCCTCTGTTCACCAGCTCCACTAGAGGCAGTGGACCACACCCTAGCACTCAGGACTTGGTTCACACCCAATAAGCCACTGCTCAAGGGTTCTGTTGGAATCAGGGGACCATGCACTTGTTCTCAGGTCACAGTTTACGCCTATCAAGCCTCTGCTCGCAGGCCCAACAGGGGCTGGTGACCAGCCCTGTCTGCTGAGCTCAGTCCACATGGGGCAACCACTCTCCTGCTGTGGGTGCTGTCAGAGCTGGGGATTCTGCACCTCTCCCACCAGACACAGCCTGAACCGAGGGTCAACACTACCACTGGCTGGGCATAGTCACAATCAGGAGACTGCTCCTCCTCCCACCAAGTGTCCCTTTCTTCCTACACCTTCTTTCTTCCCCATTAGTCACAGATTCCATCTTGATGGTTGGTGATCCACACTATGCCCCAATCTCTCAGGACAAAACCAAACACTCTATGCTTTGCAGGGGGCAGAACTTCAGACCGCTTTGTGAAGGGGAAAGGGTGGACTGGGAGTTTGAACTTGTAGGGGGAAATATCTGTTCAATTTTGTGCCTGGCGGGGTGGTGTGTAGGTTCAGAAGTGGGACCTCCCTGGAAAAAGAGACCTGGAGTTTAGTGGCTCTCTCCAGCGAGGTAAAATGAGAGGTCTTTTGTTCCCTGCTCATTCACAGATAGCCTGCGAAAGGCCCCCTGCTTGGGGGAGGAGTCTCCCATCCTCTAGTCAATAGGCTTTGTACCTGAAATTTGTTTTCTTGAAGCTCTTCCTTGGAGTTACAGTTTGCTGAACTTCAATCTTGGCTCAGCTCCCCACCTTTGGTTTCATAGAGTCTGATTCCATCTAGTTTTTCTTCCTCTGCTCAGGAGCTTCTGCCAAGGGTGGCTACCAGTAGGCCATCTTCCCAGAATTCCCTCTTTTTTTTTAAGAGACAAGAGTCTCACTTTGTCACTCTTGGTAGAGCAACCTCTAGCTCCTGGGCTTAAGCAATTCTCTTGCCTCAGCCTTCTGAGTAGCTAGGACTACAGGTGCCTGCCACAATGCCCAGCTGTTTTTTTGTTGCAGTTTTGCCAGCACCAGGTTTGAACCTGCCACCCTCGGTATATGGGGCCGGCAACCCACTCACTGAGCCACAGGTACCACCTTGCGTGCCCCTTTTTATTCCCTGGGTTCTTGTCACCCTCATTCACTTCTGAGAGAAACAGGTGCATTTCCCTGTGTAAACCCCATGAGAGGAAGCTCTGGGCATCTTCTTGTGAAACCCTTAACTCTCAACTCCCAACCAGCTCCCCCCAAATGGTGCCACCCAGTGGGACATGTGAAGCTGTGCTGATTTAAAAAGTAGCCACTAGACACAAGTGGTGGCTGTTTAAATTAATTAAAATTAAATTAATCTTTAGTTTCTAAGTTACACTGGCCATACTTAAGTGCTCGAGTGCCAATGTGGCTAGTGGCTACTATACGGGACCTGCAGATATTTGCCATTTCTGTAGTCATTATGAATTTTATGGTGTGAGGTTGGCCTGCCCTGCCCTTAGTAGATGCCCTGTAGCAGGGCTTCCCATGGTGCAGACCTGCTCCTGAGACTACCTGCCAGCCCCGCATGGCTGGGCCCCTGCCACTAGCTCACTCCTGTGTCTCTGCCCACGCAGCTCCTCCCATCCACACAAACAGCCACTGCACTGGGTTACAGGGCGCCCCCATGCCTGCACTCAAATTAATTTGCTCAGCACATGTCTGCAGAGCAGCTGCTGCATCCAGGTGCTGTCCAAGTTGTGAGGAGGACACTGTCCTCACTCGGCCTATGCCCTAGTGGGGAGACAGACAACAGGGAGGGGACGGGTGGTAGTACGTGCAGGAAGTGCTCAGTGCCACACAAAGTGACAAGGCAGAGGGAGAGAGGAGAGAGTTGGGGCAGACTGGAGGGCTGTTTAGAAGTGGTTGTGGGCTTGGCACCTGTGGCTCAGGTGGCTAAGGTGCCAGCCATATACACCGAAGGTGGCGGGTTCAAATTCAGCCTGGGCCTGCCGAACAACAATGATGGCTGCAACCAAAAAATAGCCAGGCATTGTGGTGGGCGCCTGTGGTCCCAGCTACTTGGGAGGCGGAGGCAGGAGACTCGCTTAAACCCAGGAGTTGGAAGTTGCTGTGAGCTATGATGCCACGGCACTCTACCCAGGGGGATAGCTTGAGGCTCTGTCTCAAAAAAAAAAAGTGGTTGTGAAGGACAGTCCTCAGAGAGAGTAGAAGGATCAACGTCCTGTGGTGAGTCCAGGGCATATGAGAACAGCTACTGCCTGGCAGCTCTCTCCCACAGGGGTCTCCCTACAGGTTCTCAGGTAAGGGGCTCAGCAAGCGCCTGATCCCACTCCTCAAAGAGCCCTGAAATCAGCCTCTCACAACCAGGCATGGAAGCCTTGGGGCCACTCATCCCCAGCAGCATGCAGACCTGGTTCCAGTCCCTCTCTGAACCCCACTTCCTCCTCTAGCTCTCCATCCATGCAAAACTTACTGACAGTGACAGCAGTACAGGTATGTTAATTATATTCTTTGGACATTTCTGTTTTCACAGAGAAAGTTTAAAGACTAACTTTTGGAGTAGTTTCAGGTTCCTACCCTGATGGAGTAGGAAGTACAGAGAGCTCCATGCCCCTCTCCAGAGCTGCCTGCCTTGCCAGCTCCCCAACTAGAGGTGCACTGATTATAGCATTACCACCAAGTTAGGGAGCTTCCCTCTGAATGGTGTGAAACGATCTATGAGTTTGGACAAATCAGTAAGGATGTGCATGCACCATACATTGCTTCACTGTCCTAAAAATCCTTGGTGTTCCACCTGAAAAAAATTTCCCCTCTAGATAAATAATTCTTCTTTCTTTCTTTTCTTTTCTTTTTTTTTGAGACAGAATCTCACTATGTTGCCCTCAGTAGAGTGCTGTGGCTTAAACTCTTGAGCTTAAGTGATTCCTTTGCCTCAGCCTCCCAAGTAGGTATGACTATAGGTGCCCACCACAACAGCTGACTATTTTTGTTATTGTTGTTGTTGCAGTTGTCATTATTTAGCAGGCCTGGGCTGTGTTTGAACCCACCAGCTCCCATGTATGTGGCTGGCTCCCTAGCTGCTGAGCTACAGGCGCCAAGCCTAGAGAAATAAATCTTCAGAAAAGCTATGTCCCATATGCCTCTGGCACCACCCCACTCCCAAGCACTCTTGTCCATGCCAGCACCAGTCCTATAGGTGTGCCCTGCAGAAGGGACAGCCACAGCTCTGCTAGAATCTTACCTCTCAAGAGGGTGCTCCAAGTCTCCTACCTCTCTGGCAGTCCTCCTCAGTGCCCACTGCAGCCTCCTCCCCCCAGCCCATCCCTTAAATGCCAGTGTCCCCAGAACCCTGTCCCAGATTCCTTCTCTTCTCTCTACACTGTCTTTGGCAGGCTTACCTAAGCTGGGGGCTTAAATTGTCATCTAGATCCCTGCGTTCAGCTCTTGGCCTCTGTAACTGACGACCTGTGTGAATGCCCGTAGCTGAGGGTCCTGTCGGCATCCATAGTTTGGCTTGGAGGTATTGAGTTTGAACTGACTGGGTTGGAGGGCGACTGGGCATTAGATGAGAAGGGGAAAGGGAGGGGCATCCCCAAAATGGAGAGAACGCGTCTTCAGGAGCAAGCAGTAGCCAAACAAGCAGAGCCTTACCAGCCGTGGCGAGAATTCTGTCTTTACCCAAGGTAATGGGAAAAAACAAGGGCAAGGGTACTAAGGGAGGTGGGTGCCAGCCGTGAGCAGATTTGTTTATAGACAAGCTTATCACAGCAGCACCCGCCGTCCAGCTTAACTTCCTCCCACACAGCTGCAGTTCAGGCCTCAGTCTGATCTCCTGATGCAGCTGTAGTCATGTCGGGTGCCTCCGGGAACCAAGAGGGACCAGTCCTGGGTCTGAGCAGAGACCAGCATGAGGGACCCTGCCAGAAGCCCAGCACAGGTGCCCCAGGGAAGCAGAGGACAGCTCAGTAGGGCTTAGCAGATCACAGACATTAGCAGTGACTGCAGCTGGCTCTGCCCCTCTGACTCATGCAAATCTCCCCCACTCAGGTCCACAGTTCCTCGTCCATTAAGGGTGGATTAAAGGAGTGGAAGTCCCGGAATTCCGCCACCCCAGTAGAAGAGAGATTTAAATCCCACTGCCACTGAGGGCCCAGGATTTTTTTTAAGGGATCAGTGATTTAATCACTCAGGCCCCTGAGATGCTGGGCTACTGACCATGAGCTGGGCACTCCCCATTCATCCTCTCACAGAGGTGGCAGGCTGCAGCACAGCTGGCCCCCAGACCCCAGGCTCTGAGCCCACCCCAACAGCCGGGTTTGAGTCAGTGGTGAGAGAAGAAACAGGTGTTCACAGGGCCTTTGGAAGCTGGGCTGGTGTCACCGTGCTGTGGTTTGTTTGGCAATAACAGCAGCTATAATAGCCATGGCCAGAGGCTCATACCCCCCAGGCACAGGCCCTGAGATGTGGCTTCAGACAGACCCCACTCCACTGTTACATCAACCAAGAGACAATTTCACCATCACTCTCTTCAGCTGGAGAAACTCGGGCTCAGAAAGATCAGAAATCTTGGAGGCACAGCCAGAGGTGCCCAAGAGGTACCCAGGAGGCAGCAGCTGGGGAAAGAAGGGGGGCAGAATTGCAGGGGTTGAGACCCCTGGGCCAGGTGGGGTCTAGGGGCAGGGCCCAGACTCCCACAGCTGGACTATTCTTCAACCTTGGGGGACAAAAGACAGGAAGCCCACAGTCAGGCCCCACTCAGGCAGCAGCAGGAGTGGGAATAAAGTAGGGAGGCTGGGACACAGGGAGAAGAGAAGGAACTGACAACAGCTACGAGAAAATGGACTCACTCAGCAGCCACTGGGCAAATGGGGACACAGGATCGGAGAGCTGGGGCCAGGCTTTGCGAAAGCAGCCTCCATGTAGAATAGTTGTTTTGTGTGAGTGTCTATGTAGCCAGGCTGAGGCAGAAAAGGCTTCCAGGTTAGGAGAGGTCCTGATATTGTGTGTGTGAGAGAGAGAGACTAAGTGTGTGTGGGAGAGGCAGTGTGTGAGTGTGACCATGAAATTACACATGTGACATGTGTGAGGATAATTAAGTCTGTATGTTTGTGTGTAAACAGGGTTCTAAGGAGATAAAGCGCTCTAAAACCATAATCGTAAAGTGTCAAATCATTTCATTCCTGTGTATTAGCACAGCTTAACCCCTGCATGTCAACAGGAAAATGCTGGCTGGAATTTCCCCAGGAAGAACTCACAGCTCTGTGGCTGTCCAGCCATGTGTACTCTCTGGCTGATGCAGAAAGGCCTAGAATGCCTTCACTACTCTTTTTCCTCACCTCAGGCCAATCCGTACACGTGTTCATCTTTCCCACTTTCACATCTCACAGGACAAATTTCAAGAAACTCTCTTTACCCCCAAGAGTCAGATTCCGTCCCTAGGCTCACACAGGTGTCCAGGGCGTGAACCTGTGGGTCCCTTTACTGTAGAAAAGTGACAGAGATGCTGTGACAGCCCCAGGACTCACGCTGAACCTCAGCGGTGCTCTTCAGACACTTCTCCAGGCTCGCCAAGCCACCTGTGGGCAAGCCGTGCATCTTGCCCACGCCCCGACCCTCTGTTTCCACATCTACACGAGTCAGTGCAGACCTTTCCCAAGGTGTACTCTGCGGAGTAGGAAGCCCACAAGGCAGTACAAAAAGAGTGTGGATTTTCTGGCAGTTTCTGTTGTTATTTCTGAGGAACACCACATAACTTATCCCCCTCTTCAAGATTCACTAGCAGTTCAGCTGTAAAGACATCTGTTTAAAATGGTCTAAATCAGGGTTCCCCAAGCTTCTGTGACCCTGGAATCCCCTTTTCACAAAAAACCTATTCACATTCCCACAGTCATCATTGCTCAGGGGAGTTGCTGGACCAGATGACCTCTGAGGTCCTCTCCAGCTAGCAGCCTGTGATCCTGGCAGCACGAGCAGGGATGCCCTTTAGAGCAATGCCTCCTTCTCAGCATTTCTTTCTGGCTGAGTAGCTGGGCCTAGAGAGTATCAGCAGTTCCCAGAGCAGGAGTCTCCCCTGAGGTGCTGCAGGTAGAGGTTGTAGCTCCTAATTATATTTAGGTTTTTTTTCTAAAAATAAGGATGCAATCAAGCTTTCCATTAATATGCATATTTATATAGTACCTGTGTGTAATTTGAAAGTCACTGTATATATATTGAAGGTACAATTTCAAAAAATTGTCATTGATAGCAGTGATCAAAATGTTTGGAGACCACTGACATAGAAAATGTGCTTAGTTAGCTTACATTCCAAACCCTGGTTTACCCCATGCTCGACAGGAGAGAAGGGTGGCACATGTCTTACACAGCATGACACCTCAGCTGCTGGCTCTTTCTCCTTATCTTCATGTGTAACAGTCCTTACGTTCTACCTTGGGCTTGGAGGATTATGCTTTATACATCAGTTCAAAACAAACTTACTGAGGAAATTAGACTTGTAATGAAATGATTTTGAATGCAAATTCTGAGCCTGACCAGTCTTTCTCAGAAACATCTTCATTACATCAGGAAATGGCACTGTCATCCACACATACATTTCTGATAATCTCGCAAATCTCAAACACTTATGCTAAGATTCAAAACAATAAAATGAAACTCAATAACATTATAAAGCTTTTTCCCTATCAAATAATTTAAAGAAGACAACTTCTTTTTTTTTTTGAAGTTTTTGGTCAGGGATGGGTTTGAACCCACCACCTCTGGCATATAGGGCCTACGCCCTACTACTTTGAGCCACAGGCGCCGCCCAAGAAGACAACTTCTGATTATATTTTTTCTTAATAGTTCAGCCTAAGTTCCTAGATACAGTTTCCTCCCAAATACTTGAGTGTGATATTTAGCTGCCCCGACCCTCTGTTTCCAGGTCCCTCTGGGCTGTAATCCTCAGAGACAAAGGAGCATGATTGGAGAAGCATAAATAATCTTTTTCTTAACTCACTAAGTCTTTATCTGTCTGCCTCAAGTCAGAATGCTCTGGCTGGAGACAGGCATCAGGCTGAAGGGCTTAACCCCATCTTGTTTCGCCCTGGATACTTGTGACAGCAGAGCAGTTGTGCCCAGTGAGGGCTCTAAGTGAAGAGGAGGCCCTTCTACCTGTGTCTGGAAAACAGGTTCTCATAGGACAACAGAAGGATGTAATGCCTGGCCCGCCTGGGAGCGTCTCACTGCCAAGGCCACTGCACAGAAGGATTCCCCCCCACATCGCCCCGTCACTTTACCTTGACTTGAGCACTTCCAGCTGCCCTGGCCATCTCTTCCTCTTGGACTTTCTGCTCTCCACGAGAACCATTAGGCAAAGCAAGAACAAAATGAGTCTTATAAAATAAGGCATTTTTGTGGACGTCTATGACACAAGCTGCTTTCCAGTGACTTACGGCGGGGCAAATCCCCCTGGCTTAACCATGGATCCAGTCTGCTGCCTCCCAACGGTGCTGCTTGGAGGGCCTGTGAGGGCATGACTGGCAAGGCTGATTGTCCCCACTTACTACTTAATGCTGATGCCTGTCCCACCCCCAGCCCCCACCACCAGGTGGTGACATGGATGCCAGGCCCGGCTTCCATGCTGCTCAGTGATTGGCTATTAGTCAAGAAGTGTGTCCTGTGAAACTCTGCTTCCGCTCCATCCTAGAATAGCTTGGGCTAAAACTGTTATATAAAAAAAAAAAAATTAAATCTCTTGAACATGCCCGCTTTGTACTGAGATTATTAATTCATCTTCGGGCTGCATAAAACCAGTCTGTCCCAACCCCTGTGAGTCAGCTAGGATTCAGAGTGGACGTGCAGAGAAGACTTGCTGGGTGTGGGGTGAGTGCCTGAATGTCTCCAGGAAATGCTGAGTAAACACACAAAGGACAGGTTTTCTTGGGGTAGCTTTATTTCCAGATCTAAGAGAATGTGTGTTTTGCCTATGGCCAAAGATAACTTGCTTTTCTCTCAAACACACATCTTTTTTTCTTCTCAGTGAAAACATATCAAGGCATGAAGTACATTTTGATTTTAAAGGATGGTATAAAACCAAATAATTTGTGGTTGTGTAAGGATCATTCTTTTCCTTTGTTCCATTTGGGACAAGCCTATAGAGCACCGGCTGTCACCCAGGACTGTGCCTGTAGATCATCAGTTTTCAAGAAACATTTGCTTTGCTAGATTCTAGGTACAACTTTAGGCCCTATCAATTTTTTATTTTAAAGCTCTCTCTTTTTTTTTTTTTGAGATAGAGCCTTAAGCTGTCACCTTGGGTAGAGTGCTGTGGCATGACAGCTCACAGCAACCTCCAACTCTTGGACTTAGGCAATTCTCTTGCTTCAGCCTCCCAAGTAGCTGAGACTACAGGCACCTGCCACAATGCCCAGCTATTTTTTGGTTGTAGTTGCTGTTGTTTGGCAGGCCCAGCTGGATTCGAACCCGCCAGCTCTGGTGTATGTGGCTGACGCCTTAGCCACTTGAGCTACAGGCACTAAGCCAAAGCTCTCTTATTATCAATAGGTCAATTGTTATGATTACAACTAGGAGAAAACCATACTTGGATGGCATAATTTTTTAAATCACAACTTTGTTGAAATATTCACACAACCATAAATTCATCTCTTACAGTACATTTTAGATATTCAGAATTGTGCAAATACCACTAATTTTAGAACATTTTCCTCTCCCTCAAAAGAAACCTCAGATCCATCAGCAGTCCCTCCTCCACCCCCTTTTCTTCAGCCCTGGCTCCATGGGTTTGCCTATGCTGGACATTCTTTTATGTAAATGGAATCACGCAATATGTAACCTGATGTTTTCAGGGTTCAGCAATATTGTAGCATACATCATTTCATTTCTTATTATGTGGCCAAATAATATTCCATCATATGGCTATAACATGCATTTATGTATTCAAGTTGGGCATTTGAGTTTCTACTTTCTGGCTATTAACAATAATGCTGGGCTTGGCACCTGTGGCTCAATCAGCTAAGGCGCCAGCCACGTACACCTAAGGTGGCGGGTTCGAATCCCCAGCCCGGACCTGCCAAACAACGATGGCTGCAACCAAAAAATGGCCGGGCGTTGTGGTGGGCGCCTGTGGTCCCAGCTACTTGGGACGCAGAGGCAGGAGACTCGCTTGAGCCCAGGAGTTGGAGGTTGCTATGAGCTGTGATGCCATGGCACTCTACCCAGGGGGATAGCTTGAGGCTC
>CAUYQV010177527.1:0-28151 GCA_963574575.1 Galagoides demidoff
CCCCCTCGGTAGAGTGCCATGGCATCACAGCTCATAGCAACCTCCAACTCCTGGGCTCAAGCGAGTCTCCTGCCTCCACCTCCCAAGTAGCTGGGACCACAGGCACCCACCACAACGCCCGGCCATTCTTTGGTTGCAGCCGTCATTGTTGTGTGGTGGGCCCGGGCTGGGGATTCGAACCTGCCACCTTAGGTGTACGTGGCTGGCGCCTTAGCCGATTGAGCCACAGGCTCTGAGCCATTCCCCCATGTCTTGTCTTCACTTGATGGCTCCTTTATTTTATTTTTCCCTCCAGGCTAGAGTTCAGTGGCCCAATCACTATAATCTCAGACTCCTGAGCTCAAGCAGTCCTCGAACCCATTTTTCAATCAGATTGTTTGCTTTCTTACTATTGAGTTTTAAGAACTCTTGGTATATTTTGGACAATCCTTTATCGGCTATGGGTTTTGCAGATATTTTCTTCTGATCTGTGGGTTGCCTTTTCATGATCGTGCAGCTTGCTGACACAGTGGCCTGTTGATGTCACCATCCCAGGGCCTCGCCCTCTTAGGTCAGATGTGAACTCTTAGATGTAAGTAAATTCCTCTGTTCTGAAATGCAGAACACAAATTTTAAGGAATTATTGCTTTTAGCAAGGACAGTTCAGGACTGGGGTGTATTATTGAGTGAGAATATTACCAATTCATCCTAAGCCTTGATAGACCCTACTGCTGCATTCACCTCACAGCTGACTTGTGTGATGAGAAATGAGACTGTAAAGTTTAGTGTAGAACTATACAGATGAGTGTTCTAACCAACGACAGTCATAACGATTGATGATTTCATCAGAGAAAACAAAAGTGGGTTAGATTTCCAGAGAAAGTGCCCTTTCAGTGTTCAGACACTTTTGAGGTCCTCCGTAAAGACAGGGATGGAAAGATAATATTACTACTCAGTATATTCATGAGTCTTTGTGTCCTTGGGAGCTGCATGTGCACCGAGATTACTGTCTGGGAGCAGTAATGTCATTGCTACACCCAATTGCTTGCTATTTTCCGAGCGTTCTCAAACCCATCATCCTGTTTGACCCTTATATCATCTTGCCAGATAGTTATATGTTCATTTGTTTTTCTGTTTAACAAATACGGCTTCATCCTGCCAAGCTAGCATGACTTCATAATTGATACAAACAGATATACAGAGTTTTGAGGTGGTTTGTCCCAAATTCTCACCACTAATGAAGGCTAGGCCCAGGGAGCTTTTGGACTCCTGCTGTCTCCTCCGTCCCACTCCATTTCTGACCCTCCTGTACTCCAGCATCCATCCCTGCAGTCACCACTTACCTCTGCTCTTCAGGGCCTGAAACACCATCAAGGCAGTGATGCTATCAGATCACTTTCAGGTGAGTCTGGATTACGACAAGCCATGGAAAAAGAAGGCTGTTAGACAATTTTCATCCTTGAAAGAGAGTCAGTTAGTAGAGGGGAAAAGAACAAACCAACAAACCTGGAATGCTCAGGATAAAACATCTACAAACTAGCATCTGTGATGTAGCTAGGCTGGCCTGGGGAGAGCGCTCAGTAAATTCTGGAAGTGCAGTGTTGCTTCTGTTACTGTTATTATTGTGGAAACAGCTCTCTTAATCTCTCTCTACTTCACTCACAGATTAACCCTCACCCTCCTTTCCCTCTATGGAGGAAGCCAAACAAAGCCCATAGCACACTGAGCACTCACAAATAGTGGGTTGCTCTGGAATACCCAGGCCCTTCTACTCTCATCTGCTGAATGGCCATGCTTAACAAAGCCCAGGGGCGCCCCCAATTCTGTGAGTGTGAGCCGATCTTATAATTTAAAACTGTGACTGTTATGTTAACTGCAAAATTATTAGTTTGATAATCATGAGGAAAACCACCAAATGCTTTGGGACAACTCAAAGAAAGAATTGCCAAAAAAATTGTTTTCTATTGAAGCAGAGATGGATGAGACAACTATGAAAGATGGAAGTATACAACCTTGCAAATGGTTTGCACTTAGTCTGTTTGACAAGTGACTTCTAGTTGAAGGAACCAAAACTAGAAATTGTAGGCAAAGCATTAGAGGTATAATTGATAGAGTCAGGTAGACCCATTGTCAAAGGAATGGGTCTCAAAAGCTTGACTTTGAGTGTTTTACCATAAGTAATGGGTAACTTGAATATCAGGAAAACATAACTAGGATTTTAAGGTCACCAATAGATAGTTTTTGTAACTCAATGTTATTATTTAGTTCATCAGCAGAGGAAATCTGATTGGCAAAACACTTCTGCTATATTGAATCATGTTCACCTTATAAAATGTTACCTCCAATAACAGTGATGCTAAATTAGAGCATCAGTTATGGGTGCACCCAGAGCAGTACTTCTAAGAGTTGGCCACCTCTCAGGACTGGCCGTGCATCATTTGCACAGCCCAGTAAAAAAATGAAAATGCAAGACCCCTTGCACAAAAATGAATAGGAATTTCAAGACGATGCCAGCAGAGCAACCAATCATGGGCCCATCTGAGCAACTAGATAGGCCCCCCCACCCGTGAAGACCCTGCTGTCACCACTTATGAATTGCCACTTACTGTGATTGGCAAATCAGTAGAACTTAAAAAAAAAATGTTTAGTCTGTATCAGCTTACTATCTCTCACAAAATTCATCATGGACAGACTTGAAGGTCATTTTTCACATGAATTAGACCATCGGTAAAGAAACACTTGGAGAATAAACTTGTTTGAGATTCTCCTGATCTTTCTAGGTAACTCCTTTACCTCCTAATTGTCAGGAATGTTAAAGCCTAGTTTTTGTCCATACCCCCCCTAAGAATAATATGGCCCTCCCAGAATAAATTTCTCAATCCATTCTATGAATCAAAGGATTCTGAAATATTTAAATATATCACTTAAGCAAAAGGGTCTTTTTTGGCAATTTTTGACTGGGGCTGGGTTTGAACCTGCCACCTCCAGCATATGTTAAGATTTAACATAAAATCAATATACAAGATAACGTCAACAAACAGGGTTTTTCCTGGGGTCCACCTAATCAAAAGTTCTGACAAGGAATAAGAAAACAGCACTGGATTCATGATGACAATTTTTTGAAAAATAAAATTTTAAATAGAGAAATCATATATATTGTAACACAAGCAGATAAATCTAGACAAAGATTAGGGTGGTGTCTGTAGCTCGAAAGGGTAGGGTGCCAGCCCCATATAACAGAGGTGGCGGGTTCAAACCCAGCCCCAGTCAAAAACTGCAAAAAAAAAAAAAAAAAAAGAAGAAAAGAGATTAAATTTAAAATTATAAACCAATCGTACAATGGTTAGAGATATCCTCTGCGTAGTTTTACATCACCAGCTGATGATGCTGTAATAATAAAAATGTAGAACTATGTCAAGAAAAATCATACTTCTAAGCTACTTAAATTTTTAATGTTTATTTTATTCACTTATTTATTTGTTTAGCAGGCCTGGGCCTGGTTGGAACCCACCAGCCCTGAAGCATGTGGCCAGTGCCCTAACCATTGAGCTACAGGTGCCCAGCCAAAATTAATTTTTTAATTAAATGTATGTTTTTAATCAGAATAGAATGTTTGTAGTGAGTACTTACTATTTTTCACTTTGACTTTTTCTATTAAGTAAGTAGTGATCCCTCAGGTTGGATGACTTCTCCTGGGTTGCCCATGTCCACTTACCCTGCCACTGTGGTCAAAGCTCGTTTATAAGCCCTTAGTCGGTGGCTGTTACTTGAAAAAGTCATTTTATAGGGCTGGGCACAGTGGTTCACCTCATCTCTAAAAATAGCCAAGCAATGTGGTGGGTGCCTGTAGTCCCAGCTACTTGGGAGGCTGAGGCAAGAGGATTGTTTGAGCCCAAGAGACTGAGGTTGCTGTGAACTATGATGCCATGGTGCTCTACCCAGGGTGACAAGACAGACACTGTCTCAAAAAAAAAAAAAAAAGTAAAGTCATTTTACAAATTCATATCTGAATTTTTTAAACTTAAACCATATAACTTATATTCACACACTATTTCTTAGTGTAAAGACATATGTATCAGCTGATTATAGTTTCCTAAGCTTTTTTTATGTTAGCAACTCCATTTTAATTTCCAATTTCTATTGCTTTAGTGTGAAACGAGAAGTTACAAATATGTGCAAAACAAATTGGAAAGCAAAATCTTCTTTTAGACTTTTAACATTTCTTTTTCTTCTTTTTTTCTTACTTCTTTATGGTCCCAGGAATAGTCTTGCGGTCATTTTTGTCTAATCTGGGATGTTTCTGTTGGTAATCTTTGTGCTTTATATTTGGTTTTGATTGTCTGTTGGGGCGGTGGTGAAGCCAGCTTGCTTCTATCCTGCTATTTTAAAATGGGAAGTCCCTCCTTTTTTCTTTCTTTCTTATAGTTTTCTTGCCCTCACCACCACACCAGTTCAGCAGTATACAATTGTTTTCTTTTGTTGGTATTTTTTTTTAGTCACTTTTATTTGGGTCTTTGCAAAGCATTTACTTTAGTTTTCATAGAAACATTTCTCATTTTTTTTCACACTTACATTTCCCTGCTTTACATAGTAGATATTTAATTAAACTTCTCCATGAGTTCATCTGGTGAAAACAGACTTGAGAAGTAACTTGGGAACTGGTGGGAACAGAAAGGCATAGACATACTGGAGAGCTGGCTTTAAGAACAGGGTATGTTATGAGCACCTGTCGTTATATTTTAGAGGGGCTGAAAAATGTGCTGGCGAGTTGTTAAATGGAAATGCCAGCTGGCCGCCTTCAAGTTGAGTGGGGGTTATTAGGCACATAGATCCCTGCCTCAGCTCGTCTTGGCCTATGCCCCATCCAACAGCGTCTGGCAGAAAGAGTCACGTCCCAAACCTCCCTGTGTGATTTCTGTCTGCTACTCACACTTGATCCATGTTTTCATGAACTTTTCACTGAGCCTCAGACTTGGCTTCTCTACAGGTACCTGGTTGGGGGGAGGGGAGAGACTTCCATATGCTTATCAGTAATTTAGTCAGATTGTCCAAAACACACCTTCCAAATTTGGGGGAAATCCCTTCATGTAGAGTGGTAACAGAAACTTCATTTTATTTGTATAAATTACTGTTACACTGAGTCACTGCACAGAATATAAAAGGTGAATAGTGAAGAGCTGTTTTGATGCTCACGTCCTCTGGTCGGACTAAAAGGTTCTGTTTCTGATGCTGAGTGTTGGAAAATTTCTAGATCTGCTTGGTCTGTGGCACTTATTTTTTACCTGGGAAATTTCTGGAGCATCAATCTTTAAAATGGAAGACTAAGAAAGAAGACGTAGCAGGTTTCCTAACATTTGTTGAACTTTGTGTTTGTCAAAAAGTCCTTCAATTAAAGACTGGCGACATCTAGTCACCCGCAAAAAAAAAAAAAAAAGATAGCAGCCCCTAGGGACAAAACACCCTGCAGGGTTCAGAAAGGGAAGAGTGACATACAGAACTTGTGTTTTTCCATTTTAGTTTTGAGAATCTCTTTTTTTCCATGAGTAATTTTTTTTTTTAATGTTAAGGAAATTTTTTACTCTCTTCTGAGAAACGGAGCCCACTTGGCCCCGTGATGGGCTGTCAGGGACCCCCAGGGAAGGTGGGAGGCACTCAGAGTTGTCACCTGTCTCGAGGGGGCGCGATCAGGGGTCAGGGGCCGGCGGGGCCGGCGGAGGAGCTGGCTGCGCAGCGACCACGCCCTGTGTGTCCTCTGAGTCTGTCACGCTAGGCACCAGGTTTGCACTCCTGCCAGCGTTCCCGGCCCCAGGGGGAGACCCCGGCTGGCCGGTTCCTCTTCTCCTTCCCGCGCCCGCCCCGCCACGTCGGGCCTGGCGTGGTGACGCGCGCAGTTCCCAGGAGGGACGGCAGGGCCGCCCTCTGGCGCCCCGGGGGACACGCCGTGACGCCGCCCTCGCCTCGTGGGGAAACTTTCCTCTCACAAGACCGTGTCGTGGCGGGAGCCGCTGACTCACCTCTCCGTGTTCTCTCCCTCTGCCCGTAGGAAATGTGACTGGAAACAGTAACTCCACGTTCATTTCCAGCGGGCAAGTCATGAACTTCAAGGGCGACATCATCGTGGTCTACGTCAGCCAGACGTCGCAGGAGGGCGCGGCGGGCGCGGGGGGCGCGGGGCCGGCGGAGCCGGTGGGCCGCCCGGTGCAGGAGGAGACCCTGGCGCGCCGCGACTCCTTCGCCGGCAACGGCCCGCGCTTCCCGGACACGTGCGCGGACCCCGCCGGCCTGCGGGAGCCGGGGCCCGACAAGGCGTCGCGGCCGGTGCAGGAGCAGGGCGGCGCCGAGGCCTAGGGGACGCCCCCGGCCCGCCGCGGCCCCTCCCTCCTGACACCTGCCAAGGATCGGTACATTCACGCAAAATTCCCACGGTGGCGTTCGCCATCCACCTTGCTCTTCAGGGAGACAGTGGCTGTTCCCAAAGGAAACTTACCGCGTTCTCCACGGCCCCTTGCCCAGAACCTCTCGGGTGCGTGTTGCTCCCTCTGGCCGCCCGCGCTGGACTTCCTTTTTGGTTTTTTCCCTCTCTCTTCCAACAGTAACGTGTGCCTTATGACATCTGTGTTTAGGACTGTCCTGTCCGACTGAGGTCTTTGGTCCCTGTATTTGTATTTCACTTTCTTTCGTACCATTTTTTGATATTTCACCTCCTACTTTAAAACTAAGAGTTTTCGTGAAGATTCCCCTTTACATATTTTCTTTTGTGCCCTCGTGAATGGTATTTTGGAGATGACTTTCCCAGAGTGTCTGTACTGACCACTTTGGGGAAAAGGCTAGACATATAAAGCTGGATCGAGGTGCTGGGAACACGTGAGGGGCTTTTATTTTCTGAAAAATGTTCTGTGTTCTTATTTTCCTAAGAGAAAGACAAAGGGAAATCCCATTGCTTCCCCCGAATGATGTTTGTGTCAGTCCTGAAGCAAAACTTCTGAGTGTGTGACCTTGTCCGCAGTGGGGTATGTTTATCCACTATGGCAGAGGCAGTCGGGTACTAGGTACCTAAATCTGTAGAAATCCAAGTTGCTGCCATTTGGTTTTCTTATCCTTGAATCTCTGGAAAAGACGAAGAGAACGGGACACAGCCAGCTTGCCCACAGAGTGGAAAGGAGGTGCCAAGGAAACTGGAAGAAGAAAGGACAGAGTTGAACTTTTAATTTGCATTTTCTTTTTTAGATGAGAATAGTGGTAAACTATTCTTCCTAAATAATAGGCTCTTGTAGAAATGGAAGACGTTCTATAACTTGGCCTTGTAGAAGTGGGAGACGATCCCACCATTTCCCCATGCATTTAAATTAAAAACCAAATTCTCCCTCTGTGACTATAAGAAAACTTATCTTGAAGGTGCTTTTCTGTTGGCCTCGGCCCTCTTATGAGGAAACAGTATGAGTCAAATTGCAAGGCGTCACCTGGGTTCTTCTATCAATCATGGACAGTGAACAGTGGTTCTCAGACACCCAAGACAAGTTAAAACACATAAGCAAATTAATTTTGCACATGTGGTAGGTTATAAGACCACTAATACGGATCATCGTCCGCTTTATCGGCTACAGAGGCCCAGCTGAAGAGAATGGCCATTGATCACTGGTTTCTCCCTCCTGGTTGCGGGTCTCCTGGAAATGCTGGATTGAGAGCAGTTGATTACAGTTTTTAATGGCAAAGCAGAGCACCGCTGTGTATTTATGAGCACCCCCCCCCCTTAGCTGACATAAAGAACTGCAGGAAATAACTGCACTACTAGGTTGATCCACTGGTGGGAATTTACTGTCTGTTCTGCTCTTTTTGTTAACATCCATCCACACAGAGATATTATAAAAGTGGAAGAAACTATTATCCCCTTTGATATGGAATATATTAAACAGACAAAGTTATAATTCGCAAAGTGGAACACTGAGCTAAAAACCCAAGTTTCTACTGTGACTGTCATCTCACGGAGGCTGCTTCACACTGTGCTTTCATTTTCCCTTCCATAAAAAGGCAGTAATGATAATTTATAATAGTCTCCCTACCCAGAGATATCCAAAGGATGCTACAGTGAATATTAAAGTACTTCGAGCTCCTTAAATCAAAGGTGCTGTATAAATACATAAGAATCTACATTTGGAAAAAGGTAATATGTATTCTTTCCCACAATAATTCTTAACAAACTCTGTGTTGATCCAAAGGCAACTAAGTGATAGGAAATGTATCACAAATCTGTCTGTATTATAGAGACTTTTGTGACAAATGTAAACAAAATGAAATGAAGGCAATAATGAAAATTATTTGGGGGACATGGCAGAGATTAAACTTGTATTTGACTATGAAAGTTTGTTTTTCATGGCTTGCTAAAACAGGGTCCATTGTAAAATTGTCATCCAACATATTCCTGATCTTTAATGGTGTGCTGTGGTGTCGAAGCTTGGTTGGTTTTATTGTCAAGTTGCTTGACAGCAGACTTGAGAGAAAATACTTGCTTTGATGGTATTTAGGCTGTGGATTTCATAAGAAAGTTCTCTAAAATACATCCTGGATACCTAGTGAAAGAGTTGAATAGGAAATGGTATGTAATGTTTCCTACTCATATTTTACTAGGCTACCAGAAGAAGGAAGAATGGATTTCTCTACCCACAAATGCAAAGAGCAGTTTGAACGTGCTGTATCAGAATCTTCATTTGGCTGGGGAAAGAGGGATTTCTTGCTGTGTAACAAGCCATCCAGATATAATGGCTTAAAACAGCTCACAGTTTTGTGGCCTGGATCCACTAGGGTTGTTCTTCAGGCCTGGTCCCCTTTGGGCCAGGCTTGCTCAGCCATTTGTAGTGAGCTCTCACCACGTGGTCCCCAGTCCTTCCAGCCAGCTAGCTGGGCTTGTTCTCATGGTGTCAAGGCCCTGAGAGAACAAGTAGAAACCTGCCAGGCATCTTGAGGCCTGTCACTTCTGCCACATTCTGTGGACCACAGCAAGGCCGGTCCAGATTCAAGGGTGGGGAAGGAGACCCCCCACCCATGGGAAGAGTTGCAAAGTGGATACATGAAGGGGAAGAAGAGGAGCACTTTCCAACCCTAACCAGTGAGTGGTTCCCTCTCTGGTGATTGAGCTTCTTTGATGTACAACACTATGGGTTCCTTTGGTGGGAAGACACCCACATTCATATTTGAGTGCTACATCACGATTCCTTCCAAGGCCAAATATAGAAGATTTGGGAATTGAGTTGACTACTTCTGTATTCCATTGGTACATAAAATTAAAAATTGACTACTTGTAAAACAAGAAAACTGTTGGGATACCTGAACCTGTTACCTAAACAGATAAAAGATCTAGTATCTCCTGATTCAGTAAGCTCTTTTTATAATTATGTTCTGGGCAAAAGGGTGAACTTGAACAAAGGCCTGGTCTTTCTTGGAAGAAACGTAGACCGTAGCTCAGCAGATAGGGCATCGGCTGTATACACTGGGACTAGTGGGTTTGAACCCAGCCTGGGCCAGCTAAAATCAACAATGACAACTGCAACAACAACAACAACAACAACAAAATAAATAAATAGCTGGGTGTGTAGTGGGTGCCTGTAGTCCCAGTTACTTGGGAGGCTGAGGCAAGAGAATTGCTTAAGCCCAAGAGTTTGAGGTTGCTGTGAGCTCTGACGCCATGCCACTCTACCCAGACAATTTGAGACTGTGTCTCAAAAAAAAAAAAAAAATAAAAAGAAAAGAAAAGAAATGTAGTTTTGAATCATTTGCTCTTTGATAGTCTCTGATAGTATGTGAAAATCCCTGTCCATCTACTTTGGAGCACTACGGGGTGCTCTGGACACAAGTTGAATAATCCCCTTTGGGGAGAAGGGATAAAGCCTTGGAATCCCTAAGTGCTCTGTTGATGAGTCACCATTTTTACTTAAGTGCTTTTTAAAGCCTGGGCCCATGCATCCTAAGAAAGGAGATGAGGACCTTTAGAGAGTCCAGAGCCAGGTGCCAGAGAAGCCACTGAGAAGAATTGTCTATGAATTCCTACCCACCTGGCTGTGCTGGTAAACAGACTGATCCACAACTTCTAAAGCCTTGTAAGAAAAGAGGTGGGACCTGATATTTGGCACAGGCAGGCGCAGGTGGCGTCACTAAAGCCACATCTAGAGGGGCAAGGGGCAGGGTAGGGGTGGGGACACATGGTCTGCTGAAAACCCTGGGCTGACGCACCTGTGGCAGCCCCACTAAGGAGCTGCCTCCCTTGCCAAAACAACCGTGTGTCCCTCAAGGTTTGAACAGGAGTATGGAATGAATTTCCAGCGGGGCACAGTGTCCCCAGCCCCCTCTGTTGTGGCTTCTGATGATTCTTGTGGATCTGATTTTCTCTCTTTTCACCTTTCTACCTACTCCAGTTATCCTGACCCCAGGATGAGGTTGGAACTCACCAAATGAAAAATTTTTGATGCTTTGCACCTATAATCCCAGCTACTCGAGAGACTGAGGAGGGAGGATTGCTTAGGCAATGTAGGGAGACCTTGTCTCTTAAAAGAAAAAAAAAAAGTTTAAGATCACCAATAGCGTACTAGTTAAAATTACAAATTACAAGCCTCTTATAGTAACTTTGTGCTAGCCAAGGAGCTGGCAAAGGTACTCTCATCCCTACTTAATAGAAAATGCAGAAATTTTGAATCAGACTTGATTCATGTCTCAGCCCTTTTGGGTACAGACTTACCTGGTGCAGCTGCCTCACTAACCTGAAGATAAGAATATCAGTTATAGGGCCGGTGTGAGGGTGACATGGGATGAGGTAGAACCACGCACCAGAAGAGATACCAGTAGTAAACATGCAACTGTTTGTTATACACCACCTTCCTTCTCTGTCTCTGATGCCTGTCCGTTCCTGGGCACAGAAGCCATCTCAGACATTGCTCCCCCTTCCAGAGTCGGACCACATAACTATAACCAAGCTCTGACATGCACCCCACACATCTCCTCACTCTTTGAAACTAGGTCAAAGTGGGCACATTTTCCACAGGAAATTGGCAAGACTGTGATGGTTGACCCCAGAGTTGTCTCCTTTTGACATGGCAAAGGAGGGAGGTGGACTCATGCAACAGACCTTCACATTATACAGTGTCAAAAGATGTCAATTAAAATGGGCACCGGTGGATGTTTCTCTCATAGCCAAACATTTGGGGAGAGTAAGTAAAGAATACCCGAATGTGTACATTTGAAAGTTTTATGCTTTTTTCTTCTCTTGGTGTTCCTGGGGCCCTTCCAATTTGGGGAGAATAATGAATTGGCCACCAGCTTAGAGGAGGTGGTATTATAGCCCTAAGCCCATACAGGAAGGAACCAGAGTCGAGTAAAAACTTTCACTGTAACCCCAGCTCTGGATTTCTCATGGGCAGGTATGTATGACCCAGGAAGAAAAAGGTGCATAGAGGAGAAAAAATACATTCTACAAGGAGACTCTTAGGCAGAGGCAGTAAACTTGTCTTACCCTAAAATAAAAAAGCAAATTCATCTTTATTGGCTTTTACAGCCTCTCTACTCAATATGGCAATGAAGCCATAAAAATGCATCTTTAAAGCTCTTAGAACAGCTTTATGTAATTTATCAGTGGAAGAATAAACATTTTTATATCATTTTTTACATCAGGTTTAATGAGTTTGTTATACACAGTAAAATTCACCCTTTTTAGATACAGTGTTTTATAAATCTTGACAAAATATATAGTTGTGTACCCACTACTACTGTAATCAAGGTACAGAAAATTTGTAGTACCCTAAAGTTCTCATTTCCTGTTGTCATTAATCCCCTCTCCTCAACCCTTGGGCTCCTGGAATCCACTGTCTATTCTCTGGCCTATGATTGGGCTTTTTCCAGATTGCTATATAAATAGAATTGCACAGTCCATAGCCATTGGAGTCTGGCTTCTTTCAGCATAATGCACTTGAGATCCAGCCAAGTTGTTGGGGACCTTGGCAGTTAGTTGGTCTTTATTGCTGAGTACTGTTCCATTGTATGGTTATATAAGAGTTGATTTCCCAATACTTGGATTCTTTCCTGTTTAGGGAGATCACAAATAAAGCCACTATAAAAGCTCGCGTAGACATGTGCTTTCATTTCTCCTGGGAAAATACCTTGTAGTGGAATTGTGGGATCATATAGCAAATATGTTTAACTCTATTAAGAAACTACAAAGCTGTCTTCCAACATGTCTGTGCCATTTTGAATTTCCACTAACAGTGAGTGAGAGTTCCAGTTGCTCCACATCCTCACCAGCCCCTGGTATTGTTTGCTTATTTGCTTTGATGTTCACCAGTCTAACAGGTGTGTAGTATATCCTTGTGGCTTTAATTTGAAGTCCATGACATAACCAACTCTTTAACCCATCTTTTCATTGCTTTTTTCTTTTTAGTTTTGGAAGTTCTTTATATATTCTATATACAAAAATATATAAGTTTTTTAGGGCTTTTCTGTTTCAGTAGCAAACGATGGCACTAAAATTAACCCACAGAAGTCCCCCTTGCTCCACAAGACATTATTCAAAACATTGAAAACTAAGCATGCTGCATGAGTTTGTTGTTGTTGTTGTTTATTTTTTAAATTGTGGTAAAATATACATAATATAAAATTTACCATTTTAACCATGTTTAAATGTACAGATCAGTGACGTTTGTGAAGTTTAGTGGCATGATGTACATTCATGTTGTTGCATAATCATCACCCCATCCATTCAACAGAAAATCTTCCATCTTGCAAAACTGAAACTCTGTACTCATTGATCACTAATTTCCCATTATCCCCCTTCCCCAGACCCTGGAAGCCACCATTCTACATTGTGTCTCTATGAATTTGACTACTATGAGATAGACTGGGAAGGTATTTGGCCAGTCTTGACTGGAAGTGGTCCTGACATGGATCAAGGGGTCACTGATGAGAACATGTGCCAAGGAGAGTCCTCTCTATTCCTGCTTTTCCTTGTCTTCTCAAACTCCCGATTTCTTTTTTATGCTCACTTCAGAGAGCACTTGGTGCTCACTTTCTCCCTCTTTTCATGTCTCTGATCTCTGCCTCTTTCCCCAGCATTCAATTACTCCCCACTGCATCCCTTCCCTATGGGTTCTTCATGGACCACTCAATTCCTCTGGGCATCCCTGCTACAGTTCTATCTGCCTGGCCCCCCATTCCCTTTCTTGCCATGTCCTCCCAACCATCCATTCCCTGTTTGTCTCAATACCCTCACTGCTCAGGACTTTGGTGACACCTTCTTGCTGGAGCTAAACATTCTAGCAGTTGTTCATTGAGAATTTAGCCTTGCTTTAGGAAGGATCCTCTGTGTTCCTCTTCTTCCACTGAGCATATTACATCCATTTCAAAGCAACATTCATGCCCCATCTTTCCTAGGAAGGACCCCTCAGACCCCAAGGGCAGGGTTTGGAATTGTACCTCACCATTTTAGCCACCAGCAATGTGCATGGATCCACAGTGTTGTTTGTAAATAGTTTTTTAAACCCTTAAACTCTGCTCACCAGCTATTTCTGACTGCTTCAGAGGTTTCTACAAGGGTTTCAGGGACCAGAGAGCACTTTTGGGAGGGATCTCTAGACCATGGAGAGATGCCTATCAGAATGTTGGAAGGGGTGGGATGAAGTGGCCCCAGCACCTGCCTCTCTGTCCTTCCCTCGTTTCCTTCCTCTCACATTCGTGGTTTCTCCCCTCACAACTTTGCTGTGTGTGTAGCATGCAATGGCTGCTTTCCTCCCAAATCTACAAAACCTTTTGGATCCAGTTGGATATCTGACAATTCCAACCTAACTTTTGAACCTTCCTAGGCCAATCCCATCAGCCATGGTCAAGGAGGTCCTGTACCATAAAACAAGGTCTCATGGGACAGTCTGGCATGTGATGGGAATTTGTCCAGAAGAGGGTACAGGCGGGTGGTTGCCTGAGCCATGTCTAGGTCCTAGGCTATCTAGGTCTGGTAACAAGGGCAATGGTAGGACAAAATCCTTGGAGGACTTAACTTTTCTCCTTCCAATTTCTGCACCATTTGTAATGTCTCAAGATACATTCTTCTGGATGTAATCCATAACCAGAAGCAGCCACATTTTTAAGTTCTGCTCTAAAGACCTTGGGGGAAAAGTAGGACTACTTAGATAAGAATTCTTTGTGTATCCGCCTTACTTTTCTAAAAGAAGCATTGTTATGAAGCCAGAGCTGTCTATGGTTCAGAAGGTGAAGAAAGGATAGAACAGTCATTCCTGACAGTGATGGAAACAGCCTTAGGTCCTGAAAGCATTCAAATATCATGGCTGGGAAGTGGTGTGACAGCAGAGGTGGGCCTTGAGCTCTGAGCCATGATACTTGCCTGGTGCTGAGTGTCCTTTGGTGCTGAGCCTCAGCTTCCAGCACTGACAGCAGCCTCTGCTCTTGACCTTAAATTCTCACTGTAAATAAATCCCCTCATGGCTGCCTGTGGGAAGAAGCAACAGCAGCAAACACTGATGATGACAGCCCTGAATGGGAAGAAGACAGGAATGTGGGTTTCACTCAAAGAGAGCTGCTGACTTCCCACCAGTTAACATTTAAGCAAATCACTACCATTTATCAATGCACCTGCTGAGTGATTTACATACACATTATCTCATTTAATCATCACATCAAATCTCCCCCCCCCATACAATTATCTTTCAAAGGAGGATATAGGCTCAGAATGGCTAATGAACTTCTGTAAACTCACAGAACTAGTGTGTGGGTTTTGTACCCAAGCTCCAAAGTTGCCATTTCTGCCCATTGTTAGAGCAGCTTTGAGGGCAGAGGGTCATGTTTATACCCAGAGCAGTGTTATTGCTTCCTCTAAGGCAGTATTATTCAACCTTTTATTTCATGGGGCATACTTGAACCTATAGTTAAACTTCTCCAGCACACTTAAATCATGCTGATGAAAAAAAATATATATATACTTACTGTGTTTTGAACTTCTTTTAAAAATAATTTAATTAGGCTTGGTACCTGTCGCTCAAGCAGCCAAGGCGCCAGCCACATACACCAGAGCTGGTGGGTTCAAATCCAGCCCAGGCCTGCCAAACAACAAGGACAACTACAACCAAAAAATAGCTGGGCATTGTGGTGGGTGCCTATAGTCCCAGCTACCTGGGAGGCTGGGGCAAAAGAATTGCTTAAGCCTAGGAGTTGGAGGTTGCTGTGAGCTGTGATGCCACAGCAGTCTACCCAGGGTGACAGCTTAAGGCTCTGTCTCAAAAAAAATTAAATAAAAATAAAATAAAAAATAAAATAAGAATTCAATTAATGATCTTTCAAATGTTCACCACACATCTAAGGTCCTCTCATGGCACACCAGTTGAAAATCACTTCTCTAAGGCCATCTGTTTTCCACTATAACAAAATGATATACACCTGAGTTGAGCTGATTTGATAGCGTCAATGATGGAAATATTTTTAAAACACCCCAGGCCTTTTCATTATAGTCAGATTTAGTTTCCCAAATTAAACAGTAAGCCCTAAATCTTTGCATTAAAAATTGTATATCTGTAATGGTTTATTTTATGTGTAAACTTGACTGAGTCACAGGCTGCCCAGGTATTTCTCTTTCTCTGTCTCTCTAGTATATATACAGTAGACCCTGCATAGTTGACCACCTCTCTACCTTAACCACTTCCTTAAATTGATCTAATTTTCATAGACCAGACAGTTACCATGTGTATGTATCAGTACAGTAGGCTTAGTTCTTTATGTTGATCCCTCCATATTTTGACCCATTTGTTATAGTCCTTCAGGTGGTCAACTTACAGAGATTCTGTGTATACATATATATATGGGAAGGAGCAGCAGAGTGAGAGAGAGAAAAAGTGAGAGGTGATGGGCATTTATCTATTTTGGCATCCTCATGGCCATACGCTTCAGGGCCCTTATAGATCTGTGACAGTGACTATATATTCATTGCAAGATTTATTATAAATGTTGAAATAGCCATAAATATTGGTTAAGAGATCTTTAAAGCCAAGCAAACAAATAAAAACCCAGCAGTTCATGTCCCTTAAGGTTTAGGCATCCATGGATGGCACAGATAATGAGCAGGAGTCCATGGAATAAAGGATATTTACCAGGCGGTGCATATTCTCCAAGAACACCATGGATGCTCATGGGCCCTGTCCACACAGTGCTAGTGTCTCTGGCTCAGAGAAAAGCAGCTACAGGATAGTGTCTGAGCTGGTTATTTTAAGAGCAAATAAGTCATTTCTTTGCTTGATTTGCCCACCTTCCCCATGTTTGTTTGTACCCATAATTTTTTTTTAAGAGATGGGATCTTGCTATGTTTCCCAGAGGTGTGATCATACCTCATCATAACCTGGTACTCCTGGGCTCAAGTGAGTCTCCTGTCATAGTCTCCTGAACAGCTGGTACTAGATGTGCGTACCACCAAACCTGATAATTTTTAAAAATTATTTTGTGTAGAGACAGGGGTCTTGCTCTTTTGTTCAGGCTGGTCTCAAATTTCTGACCTCAAGTGATTCTCCTGTCTTGGTCTTCTGAGTGGCTGGGACTACCAGGTGTATGCCATCAAGCCTGACTATCAAGAGTTTTAATGAAAGGTTATTCAACATCAATATAATACTTAGGAAGTCACAAAATGACTCAGTTTTAAATCACTGTACTGAGTCAGTATCATTTAAAGGCCCTAAGATTCATCTTTCTAGGTCTGCAGTTAGTCAATTTTTTTTTTCATAGTCTCACTCTATTCCCAGGCTAGAGTATCATGGCCTCAGCCTAGCTCATAGCAACCTCACACTTCTGGCTCAAGCAATCCTCCTGCCTCAGCCTCTATAGTAGCTGGGATTATAGGCACCTACCACAATACCTGGCTCATTTCTCTTTTTTCACCAGAGACAGGGTCTTGCTCTTACTTGGGTTGAGCTCAAGTGATCTTCCTGCCTTGGCCTCCTAGAGTGCCAGGATTACTTCATGCTGTGTGCAACACTTCTAGAGTGTGGTGAGCTACTGCACACGGCATGAAGTTCATGAATTTTGACAGAGGCATGTACTCATCTATCCAGCATTGCAATCAAGCCACAGAACATTTCATCCCTGCAAAATATTCCCTCCTGTGGCCTTTGCAATCAATCGTCTCCCCTACCCTAGCCCCTGGCAACCATTGATCTGTTCACCATCTCTATAGCTTTCCTTTCCCATAATGTCACATAAATGGACTAATACGGTGTGTAGCCATTTGGGTCTGGCTTTTTTCACTTTGCATAATGCGTGTTTTTGCATGTATCAATTGCTTGTTCATTTTTATTGCTAAATACTATTTTGGAAGGCTGGGGGTAGGTTTTACTATAACTTGTTTACCCATTTACCAGTTGAGTGGCATTTGGGTTATTTCCACTTTGGGATGACTATGAATAAAAGTGCTACCAGTACTCACACATAGGCTTCTGTGTGGATGTGAGTTTCCATTGCTCTTGGGTGTGCGTGTAGGAGTGGGACTGCCAGGTTGCATGGTAAGTGTATTAAGTCTGTTCAGGCTGCTGTAACAAAATACCACAGACTGGGTGGCATATAAACAACAGAAATTTATTTCCCACAGTTCTCGAGACCAGGAAACCTAAAATCAAGGTGCCAGCATGGTCAAGCTGTGCTGAGAGCACCCTAACAGGGTGCAGGCTGCCACCTTCTTACTGTGCCCTCAGATGGCTGGGGGAAGGCAGCTCTCTGTGGCCTCTTCCATAAGGACACTGATTCCATTCACGAGAGCTCCCCCCTCTTGAGTAATCTCCTCCCAAAGTCCCCCCTTGCTAGTACCATCACCTTGGTGATTACGTTTCAACATGTGAACTCTGGGGGGATACAAAACATTCAGACTAGAGCATGTGTGTTTATAAAACAGCAACGTATGAAAGATCAAATCGCCCCACATCCTCATCTGACTTACTGAGCAGGGTCCACAAACTGACTTTACAAACAGTTTTAAATAGTTGCTAACGATGGCCAGTTTGTTTCCCTACATGCATAGCTTCAATAGGTTTTAGAGCTATCCGAGCAAGTTAATAATGAGATAAGGTACTCATGTGGGTAATTGCACTCTGAGATTATGACTTTTTCCTTCTTATTGTGTAATGAAAACTTTTACAAACAACATCCTTGATACTCAAGCAGTAGGTAATATAGCAATTGGTCCTGTGTTCAAGACAGGAACAAAAATTGTATTTTTAAACATTCAAATGAGGTTTTATTTTCATTAAAAGGAAGTTTTCCACCTTGGCACCTTTGGCTCAAGCGGCTAAGGGGCCAGCCACCTACACCTGAGCTGGCAGGTTCAAATCCAGCCTGGGCCCACCAAACAACAATGGCTGCAACCAAAAAATGGCCGGGCATTGTGGCAGGCATCTGTAGTCCCAGCTACTTGGGAGGCAGAGGCAGGAGAATCGCTTGACCCCAGGAGCTGAAGGTTTCTATGAGCTGTGATGCCACAGCACTCTACCCAGGGCAACAGCTTGAGGCTCTGTCTCAAAAAAAAAAAAAAAAAAAAAGGAAGTTTTCTACTTCCTTAATGCCATTTTGAAAAGAATGTGAAGATCCCTGTTCTCTGGGAAAAACCAAACCCATATTTAGAACAATGGCAACGTTAGACTGTTCTCATTTCTCCTCAAGGAAATGTTTTTTTAAAGTTATTTGTCTACATGATACATATGGATTATCTACTTTCAGAACAGCGCACAACCAATTTAGAATACTGAGTTGCCCCAAATTTTCCTCAAAATCCCTCATTGCCCAAGCCAACTGATTTTGCTTTCCACATTCGTCCCGACATGCCACAGACTAATTTTAAATAATTAGGATTGGTTCGAATGGAACATAATTAGAGAATTAACTCTGTTATAAGAATAATTATGTAAATCAGGATAAAGACTAACACAGCTTGAAGTGTTCAGCATCTTTGGAGCCTCAATTTTGCAGCTCTTCTTCATTAGCCTGAGAAATTGAAAACAAAAATGACAATGTGCAGCAACAGTGCGCCGGCAAAAGATGGGGAGGAGGGAAGGTACCCTCTCCCACCCACCCCCCCTACCTGTTGTCCAGCAGTGGGTCTCAAGCCAAATAAACATTATTTGTCAAATCTGCACTTTACAAATAAAACATAGAGGCTTCTGTGAAGGTCTTAGCTAACCGTCCTTGGTAGCACTGTTGAATGTTTGAACCATCAGGAAGACCAGGTTTAGTTTGCCAGAATGGTCTCTAGTTGTGTCTCTTGAGGTTTTCAGGCCTGAAGGCTGTGCAGGGAATAATGGGAAGCCCTCAGCGGGGTCCTTGACTTGGAACCACTGCAGTCCCGTAGGAGATGAAAGCTACGTCAGTGGCTGCCTGACTCACTGTTTCCTTAAGGAGTCCAGCAAGATTGTCTCCTCAATGATTGAGCCCGAATAAAAAAGAACGGTATGAGGAGAGAGTGGAACTAACATTAGTTAAGCACCTACTATGTGCTGACCATTGCACTAGAGTCAATATTATGAATTTTCAAATTCGGTCCTATCAACCTTCCTTAAGAAGGAAGTGTTATCCCCCACAGTTACTTATAGCCAGGGAAATTGAGGGTCAGAGAGATTAAGTGACTTGCTCATGTTTCATGATTAGACTCAGTTCCACCACCCCCCATCCGACTCCAAAGCTTGTTCTCTCCCCACTACCCACAAATGCCCTCTTCAAGACCTGACAGAATCCCTTAAAAATCTTTCCCTCCCTAGGGTTGCTGGAAAAATGCAGGATGCCCAGTTACATTTTCAGATAAACAGCAAATACATTTTTAGTATTTTACCCCCGCAGATATTGCATGGGACACTTACATACTAAAACATAGTTCTTGTTTATCTGAGACTCAAACTTAATCGGGCATCTGTATTTTTCTTTGCTAAAACTGGCATCCTAGCCCTCCCAGACGCTTTCTGCCCCCATGACAGAGAAGTCAATATTCTGAAGTTTGCCTTTGTCCTATTAAGTCATCTAAAAAGGATTCTTCCCATTGTGTGGTTGGGGTGGAGGTGTGATGAGGAAGGGTTTTACGGGAGGGGTCATGTCTGGGAAAATAACCAGCTCTTCCTTCTTTCAGGATCACTGAACTGTGATGCTATCTGGGCCAGGTAAATTTCCATAGCGTGCAGAAATTTTCAAAGTGTGTTTTGTGGAGCTCTGGCCTCCTAGCTATTTATTTTGTGAACAGATAACTTTGGAAAAGGCTACAAATGTCCCCCTTCCCTTGCAGAGTGCTGGGTACATTTGATTATTAAAGGTTCTCTTTTTTTGAGACAGAATATCACTTTGTTGCCCTTAGTAGAGTGCTGTGGTGTCATAGCTCACAACAACCTCAAACTCTTGGGCTTAAGTGATTCTCTTGCCTCAGCCTCCCGAGTAGCTGGGACTACAGGCGCCCAGCACAATGCCCAGGTAAGATTATTAAAGGTTCTGAGATAAGCATGTAGGAAAAAACCACCATTAACTCTGCAACTTAGACATTGTCAGTGTCTTGGGAGACAACAGGTGGAGCCCCCTTTCTGTGGGGTGACCAGAAACCCAGTCCTTACTTACATGTCCTTCTGAGACTATTTCTGAGAATCTCTGAATCTTGTTTAAGTATTCTTTTTTAGAGGCCTCAGCAGAGAGTTGAGCCATTAGTACTCAGTTGCTAGCACCGAGCTTATGAGCACAGTCTGTAAATCTCAGGGATGCTGGGCTAGCCTGGGCTCCGTCTCCTACACTTTACCTCTTGCCACCTTGTCACCTGCTGGGCTCTTCCATATTGATTCCTGCTTCCTAGTCACCCTCTTCCAGCACTGGAAACAGACAGTTCCCAGAGCCAGCGTTCAGGCACTGCCACAGCGGCCCCCTCTGGCAGTGGAGCGCTGGTACACAGTTTAGAGACTCTCTAAAACAAAATTAACAATAAAATATTCACTAGTATTCTGGCCCTTCAGAAATACAAAGAATGTAAATGAATATGACCTGGGCCCCTGATGCTGAGGATCTTGCCACAGTTTCTGATATGTTGTCACAGCCATGTCCATCCCTGCGCCCCAGCCAGCTTATCGCAGGCCATACTCTTCTGTTCTCTGGACTCCCTTTGCCCTACCCTCTGCCTCTGTTCTGTTATTTCCCAGAGCAGTGGCCCGCTCCTCGCTCCACCTTCTAGCCCACCTCTGCATGGTCAAAGGTCCTGAAGTGTCCCCAAGGCCCATGGCTGCCCATTGTGGGTGACTGGTGGCCACAATGCCTTTGTGCCCTCTCTCCCCTCCCCCATCTGTCCAGATGGATCTGAGCAAGGAGGACTTTACTTTCCCTGAATGATGCACTGCCTTTCAAATGCAGAAGCTGTGACAGTCACTTCAGAACTCCTGCATTTCACCTCTGAATGAAGCCACTGGCTCCCTGGTCTGACCCCCACCTGCTGTCCTCCAGCTGCATCCCCAGCTCTCTGCTCATCACCACAGGTGGACATGGCCTACAGGGCTCAGAACCCATCACGTGTGAAAGCCACACCCTGCACATCAATGCAGACTCTGTCTCTTTTTCTGAAGAAGGAAATTAAAACCAGAGGAAAGACTAAGCATTCTCTTTCCAGCAGCCTGGGGGCTCTGACACGAGTGGCTTGGATACTGACTGAGACTAAAGTGCCCAGAACCCTGGGGCTAGTCTGAGGGCTTTTCTCCCCACTCACTAGAACAGACAGAGAAGAAAGTCTTAGAGATAAGAAAATTCATTTTCTATAAAGCAGGCCTCTCAGAGCAGATAATCTTGCTGTGATAGGCCCGTTGACACATCAGCACGTATCACTTACTGACGGGGATATGTTCTGAGAAATGCATCACTGGGTGATTTCACAGTTGTGGGAACATCCCCGGGTGCGCTTACACAAGCCCACAGGGTGTAGCCTCCCACCCACCTGTCTGTGGGGGGACAGCCCGCTGGGCTCCTGGGCTGCACACCTGCACAGCACGCCACTGTGCTGAGTACCACAGGCAGGCCCCTGCAACACAGTTCTGAGTATCTGAAAGTACTTAGTGAGGGGGTACCATAAAAGCACAGCAGAAAAGGTAAAAACTGCACGCCTGTGGGGCACTCACCACGGGCCAGCTTGTGGGACCAGCCATTGTTCTGGGTGAGTCAGTAAGTGGTGAGCGCATGTGAAGGCCTAAGTCAGGTGTCCTCAAACTATTTATCCAGGCGAGGACATTTATCCAGCCTGCCGGGTGTTTTTGCCGCCCCTGCCTGTCCTGCTTAGCAGCTGACTCGTCTCCGGGCCCGTGGTCCGGCCCTCCAACGGTCTGAGGGACAGTGAACTGGGCCCCTGTTTAAAAAGTGTGAGGACCCCTGGCCTAAGTCATTCACTGGACTGCTATAGACTTTATAAACACTGGACACTTAGGCAACTCAAAATTTATAAAATTGTTTTTCTTCAATAATAAATTAAACTTACTTTACTGTAACAATTTTACTTTATACATTTTTAAGACTTTTTAACTCTTTGACTTTTGTAATAACACTTAGCTTAAAACACAGGCACATTGTATAATTATACAGCCCATTACATCCTTTTTCTATACGTTTTTTTTTCTGTTTTTACAGTTTTAAGTTTTTATTGTTATTTGTTAAACAACTGGCAGCTGCAGTCAGTTCGTTTACACGAGCATCACCACAAACACATGAGTAACACATCACACTGCCATGATGTCGCCATGGCTATGAGGTCACTAGGTGACAGGAAGTTTTCAACTCCATTATAATCTTAAGGGACCACTGTCATGTCTGTGGCCCATCATGGAAACTTTGTTAAGCAGCTCATGACCATATTTGCCCAGGAAGCCAACTGTGTGTGCCCCATCACCAGATGGATCTGAACTCACTCCACAACATTTGGGAGAAGATTATGTTACAGCATTTTTTAAAATTTCCTAATGTTATGGAGGTGTAATTGCCTGGTTATATGATTTGCTTTTGTGCAGTCTGAGTCATAGTTATAAGTGTGCCTGTCTTCCAGACAGTGTGCATTGTGCATTGTTGGGTGTGAATTTACCCATTAACATTTTTTCCATTTTAATCAAATTAAACATAGTTCTGAGACTGTTGGACAAGAACGGTAAGAAATTCATTATCAGTCAGGTTTGGAGGTGCCCCTCTGCTTCCCTCAGGCATGTGAGAGTCTGTCCAGAAAATCTAGAAGAAGACCTTAGGTTTGGAGTCCATCCTGCGTGGGGCCATGACCCTCAGACATGTTGCCTCTGCTCATGTGGGCCTTCTGAAGGTGGCCTGCCATGTTCTTTCTGAACAAAGCCTGGATACGGAGAGCTTAGCCTCATGGCTTAGGGACTGGCCTTCTGTCTGGTTACCCCATGAGAAGCCTGGCTTGGGCTCAGGAAATCAAACTACTCTCTTGGGGATCACAGCACTGCTCACTTCCCAAGGCCCTGGGCCCCTGCAGTAGGCTAATGGGCTCCTAAAGGGCCCACATCCTAAGCCCATGAACCTGGGAACGTGCCTTCTATGACAAAAGAGACGTTGCGAGTATGATTAAATTAAGAATCTCGCAGTGGGCTTGGCGTCCGTAGCTCAGTGGATAGGTGCTGGCCATATACACCAAGGCAGGCAGGTTCAAACCTGGTTCAGGCCTGCTAAACAATAATGACAGCTGCGACTAAAAAAATAGCCGGGCATTGTGGTGAACGCCTGTAGTCCCAGCTATTTAAGAGGCTAAGGCAAGAGAATCACTTAAGCCCAAGAGTTAGAGGTTGCTGTGAGCTGTGACACCACAGCACTCTACCAAGGGCAATATAATGAGACCTTATCTCAAATTTTTAAAAAAAGGATCTTGTGATGGGGAGGTTATGCTAGATTGTCCAGGTGGACCCTAAATGCCATCACTGTAGCCTTAGAAGAAGGAGGCAGAGAGAGCTGAAGAGAAGGCCTTGCAGTAGGGAAGCACAGCTGGGAGTGAAGTCAGAGGAAGAGGCCTCAAGTCAGGGGTGTAAACGGGTTTTAGAAGCAGGAAAAGGACACAGATTCTCCCCTAAGGTCTCCAGGAGGAACCAGCCCTGCCATTTTACACATCTGATCTCCAGCACTGCAAGATGATAGTGTTGTTTAAACACTGTGTTTATGGGGATTTGTCAGAGTGGCAACAAGAAACCAATACAGCTCCTGTACTCCATGGACCACTGAGTCTTTGGCCTAGACTCAAGAAAAATATCAGTCTTCACAGTGAGAGACCAGTCCTCCAAGACCCAACAAGTGGACTGCTTTCTCAGAGAGGAGAAGGAAAAATACTTGGATTTCTTTCCTGATGAGCTCACAGTAGGAGGAAGACATAGCTGATTTCTCAATCACAGGATCAACTCAGGAGCATTTGGGGTCTTAGTCCCCGGAAACCTGCTGGGACTAAGTATTAGCCCCCCCCCCCCAAAAAAAAGACCCTGTCTCTAAAAATAGCCAAAGGTTGTGGTGGGTGCCTGTAGTCCCAGTACTTGGGAGGCTAAGGCAAGAGAATCACTTGAGCCCAAGAGTTTGAGCTTGCTGTGAGCTATGATATCATGGCACCTACTAAGGATGACAAAGTGAGACTCTGTATCAAAAAAAAAAAAAAATACTCGGCGCCTATAGCTCAAGCGGCTAAGGCGCCAGCCACACACACCAGAGCTAGCAGGTTCGAATCCAGCCCAGGCCTGCCAGACAACAATGACAACTACAACCAAAAATAGCTGGGTGTTGTGGAGGGCGCCTGTGTTCCCAGCTATTTGGGAGGCTGAGGCAAGAGAATTGCTTAAGCCCAGGAGTTGGAGGTTGCTGTGAGCTGTGATGCCATGGCACTCTACCCAGGGCAAGAGGTGGGTTAAAAAAAAAAAAAAGAAAACCCTGCTGTAAAACATACATTCAGGGAGACTTCTTGAGGGAGTCTAATGTATCTGTAGGTGTGTGGCAGGCAGTAAGGAGTAAATATGCCTCTTTCTCTTATTGGTTTTCCTTTAGTTTCAGCTGTCTTTGCCCATTCACTCCCTCAAAAGTCTTTCCTTTCTGACAGCTGGTGAGTCTTCAGAAACAGTTTCTGGAGATGACACCAGTGTGCAGTTTCTAGGCCTCCACACAAAGAGCCGGTAGGACCTGAGGATGAGTAAGGCCCTTGACTAGCCTTCCACCTGCCTCCTCCAAGGCCTGAGCACTGGCCGACTGGTGCCCTGCCAGCAAGAAAACTCCTCCAGTCCTCCCTTCTCTTCCTATCCTAGTGAGGAGAGGGGCTCAGAAAGACAGCCAAGCCAGGCAGACAGTTTAAATATGATAATACATATTAATGATCAATATTAGCAATGAGGACTGTCTTGCCCATGTCCTGGGCCAAGGAGCCTGGAAGCCTTATGACTTGTGCTAAGCTAGACAATGAAGAGGGACCTTCTGGTCCCTCACTAGGCTAGGAAGAGAAGAAGGGAGGGCTGGAGGAGTGTAGCACTTTGGGAGGCCAAGATAGGAGGATTGCTTGAGGCTAGGAGTGTGAGGTTGCAGTGAGCTATGATGAGGCCACTACACTCTAGTCTGGGTGACAGAGGGAGACTGACTAAAAAAAAAGAGAGAGAGAGAGAAAGAAAAGAAAAGGAATCCCCATCTTCCTGCAAATAATAATTGGTTGGATAAATAGTGAATGAATCAATCAATCAATCAATTAATTCATGATTGATCCAGTGTCTTTACCTTTCATTTATCTCATAACATGGAGAAGACCAGAGGCCTTGGCCTGAAGACTGCCCCCTCTGCTTCCTCCTCCCCTACATCCAGCCCACACCACATTTTTGCTCTGATTTTGGATTCTGGGCATTCCGAGAGATAAGCTTCACTACCAGAGCAGTCTGTCTTCTCCTCTGGAATGCTGGAAAATGTGAAATATCCGAAATGTCAAGCTGGAAGGTTATTTCATAATTGATGTGCCAGCCATGTCAGCATAATTTCTCAACTGTAATTATCAAGGGCTCCACAATTGCTTCTGCTGAAATCTTTTCATCACCACACCAGTCCTATTTCTGAATCTTAATTCAGATCTGTAAAGCATGCCAGCACCTTCCTGTGTAAGATGATGGGTAGTAACTATTAGCTTGACGAGCATGTGTGTTAATGTCACACCTGTGCCAGGAATATTCCCTGATCTTTCAGGGAAATTCTATGTCCCTGAGCAAAACTTATAAAAGGGTTCCCTCTTAAAGGAAAACCCTTTTGGAAATACCCCCAGTGGGGCTCCTTTGGGGGTTACCTAAGTGGTAACTCTGCCCCTGTTTCTCTAGCCAACGTATGCTACATGACAGATTTAATCAGTCAAAATGAGTGTGTTAGAAGAGCAGGGTTAGTTACCCACCCCCCCAAAAAAAAACCAAGAGGGAGAATATTACCATGGAGAAGGTAATATTTATATTCTGAGATGTTTTGGCAGGAAGAAACCAGCCCAGGAAAAACGGGGGGATGAACCCCACAATAGTTAACTTCTACTGGGACTTAGCATATTTGACTCTAGACTCAACCCTTAAATGGACAAAGCTTCATCAACTACCAATGTATTAGAATATCAGGCTATGAAGACATTGATATCAATTATGTTAGCTGTAGCAATTAAGGCGTGTCAAGTTGACGCTGGTATACAATGACTACTTGCGCTACCTGTAACCCTTGCTGTTACAACACCCTTACTGTAAATGGTACCCTCATTAATAAACAAACTAGAATCCATGTCTGCCTAGGGAAAATCAAACCCCTTTCTACACATAAAATAAAAATAATAAATAGGCCATACAACAAATCTGATTTCTAAACGTTAAAGAAGGAAGTCACTCAGCGAGGGTACACATGAAAAGTCCTCAGTATTACCAAGGACGGAGGTGCAACCTTCTCAGAGATGACAGGAGTCTTTTGAAACTGTGTGGTCCAAATGGTAACACTGGTCCCATCCGGCTACCACCCTCAGCGGCTAGTGCCACTGAGCAACTATATTTTCAACTTGAATTAATTTCAAATTATCTTGTTTCTCCTATTCTACAACCCACTTTCCCTTCCATTCCCAATGCATTATTTTAAAGAAACTCTCTGATCTAGATCATAAAATCCACACAAGAGAGAGTTTTATACCTTCAGAATGATAAGTTCTATGAAAATGAGGGTCATATCATACCTTCTGGAACCTAACTGTCTATGTACAGCAAAAGCAGGCTTGCATATAGGCCAGAGATCAGCTTACCTACACCAGGTGCACCTTATCCATCTTAGAGTTACGCAGAGCATAGTAAGCAGTACACACAGTTGCATAGGGTGCATGACACAGGACCCGCAGACAGGAACAAAATGCTGGCTCAGCATCCTCGGACTCCAGGCTAGCACAACCTGGCCCAAGAATATTTGTGAACTCAGTGCTGAAGGACTAGGGTAAGGTTCGGTCCAGACATCTCTAAGAGCTATGCTCACAAGCCCCGTGGGCAGCAAAAGAACTTGTTGTCCACCTGGCAATGGCAGTCGGGTGTGAGTATACATGAACAAGTCTCCTAGTTGAAATTGCTCCATTAAGCTGTGCCCGCAACTGTCAGTTACAAAGAAAATAGATGATGAAAACCCATTGCAATCAACAAATTATTTCGTTGGTTGGTAATTGTTTTAATACAAACATTGTTTCCTGTCAATGCATGTAAAACAGTTTAGAAGAGCTAGCAAAGAATGCCGACTTGATCCTTGGCTAACTATTATAGTTCAGGGGACAGGAATATATTCAGAAGCATTAAATAATCTGGGTAAATTAATTTATATCATGAAAGAGTGTCATGATATGCAGTAATAGGGGCAGTGACAAGTATTAATTCACTTAGGAAATCTTCCTACAGAAGAAGGAAGTATAATGCAACAAATGCCTATGTGCCGTAGCCATCAAGCAAGGTTAAGAATTATCTACATCTGGCCAACCTTTTCTTCTGCACTTCAACACACTTTCTATTTTGTCCCAAATAAATTTTTTTTTTTTTGAGACGGAGCCTCAAGCTATCCCCCTGGGTAGAGTGCCATGGCATCACAGCTCATAGCAACCTCCAACTCCTGGGCTCAAGCGAGTCTCCTGCCTCCGCCTCCCAAGCAGCTGGGACCACAGGCGC